>CM046866.1:22453805-22603549 GCA_025617745.1 Heliocidaris erythrogramma
GGATTGCAAATCATCGAAAAAACAGCGTTTTAACGTTATTTACGACTTGCGTGCGCGCATAAAATTTTTGAAATGCTTATAATGTCCTGAAACGGTATCTAAATTTGATTAAAAAGTGATTTTGAGCATTTCTAAATTTTGACGCGCGCGTACGTGCGCGTCATGATGCGCGCGCGGATTTTGATGACATTTTATGTTGACCCTTGACCTGAAGTTCATGTGTGTCAAATATTTTTTATTTTTGATGACTCGTTATGAAGATATGATTGATAATGTGATTTTACAAAATGGCGTCTGGATGACGTCATGATGACCTGATGACCTTGAAAAAGATTGTGGAGCTTGACCTTATATGACCTGATGACTGATAGAAATGTCATGAAAATTGACTGAGAAGTCTTTGAGATTTCGTGGAAACAAGAAAGGGGTAGAAAATAAAAATAAAGAAATAAATAAAAGAAAATTCTGACGAAATTAAGAGGTGATCTGTCGACTGCGACAGATCACCTAATAATATAGGCTAACTATAGTTATTGGGATAGTTTGAACCTGATCACTCAGGGCACTCCGGTGGTCTAGTGGTTATGACACTGGTCTAGTAATCCAGAGGTCGCGGGTTCGAATCCCGCCGGTTCCGCCTGTGATTTTTTTCACAGCACCCGGGCAACCTATCACACAGCAGTAGCGTGTGTCACCCCCTTGTGGGCCGTTGGAGACAAATTGAATAAATTATTTATGACATTATAGTTATCATGGTTATGATTTTTTATATGCGACAACCTCGCCAATGGGCAGTCAGGGCAAATTCGTTTTTTGATGTCCGAGAGATCAGCTGATCAGTGCGCATGCGCGAGTTGCATTCGGTTCAAATTCGTCAATATACGGGACTACATGTTGGAAAATTCACCGCAAAACTGGCTGACAAGGGTTTTTTTCACGAGAACATGGAGAAGGCGATTCCGCTGCGATCATCAAAAATCGACAAAGCGCGGTGGCTTGAGCTTCTTCAATCTTCTCCATCGTATCTTGAGCCTTGCTGAAGCGTCAATGATCGCCACCATCTTCCTTGTCGCCACAAATTTTGAACATGTTCAAAACTTCCGTAGCGAGAGCGCCGAGGTCGCAAAGCACGCCACAATTGTCTCAAGAGCGTATTAAAAGCGACATGTCCTTAGCTCTAACGTATCAGCATCGCCTTAAGCGTACTTCAAGCGCATTGGAAGCGGCTCCTCTCGCCGGTGCTTTCAGGCCCGTTCCCAAGACGATTCTACCACGCTGCTTACGTTAACAACACGATGGACTTGCGCTTGGCACGCTTCAAACCGCTTCCGCCGCGACGCGACATTATTTGAATGGTGCTTGGAGCGCGCTCCCATCACGCTGAAGGCGTACGCGCTGCGCTGCTACCGATTAGGCTGAGATGTCTTTCCATGTCTTTCCCACTTTATATGATGATCGCTTGAAATCGTCGCAAGAGCCCAGCATGAGCGTATCACAGTCGCCCCTCTCGTTGCAGCACTGTAGCGAGGTCTTAATAAGCGTATGAGTCTCGTAATACCATCGTCTTGAGCGCAGAAGCAGCGCCCCTCATCGTCCTCGAAATGGGGCAAGAAGGCATCATCGTATTACCATTGTCTCCAGCGCAGATAGATCGCAGCGACGCTGCAGCGCAATCGCCGCGCAGGCCAAAAATGGAGTTGGAGGGCGATTCTGCCACGCTTTGCAAAATTTTCACAGATCGCCCTGGTCGCCATGATCACTCATAGTGCACGCCATTGCCGACTGTGTAGGGCTTTTGCTAAACAGTCGGGTAACGTCGCGTCGCGTTGGTAGAAATTTTCGAACATTTTTCAGGAAAGTGTCTTCAAGGGGACAAATTGAAAAAGAGTCCATCTCAGTATGATTTTTCCCGTTTTCAGGCTAAAAACGACAAACAAGGGAATAAAAGAAAACAATAGAAGGATAATGCAAAGAAAAACATGAACTATAAAGAGAGAATAGAAGGGTAGGAAGGATGGAAGAAAATATGATGAAAGGAAACAAAGAATACAACAAAGGAAAGTTGGAAAGTAAAAATAAGTGGATAAAAACAAAGAATAACATAAAGAAAGATAGAGACATAAATGATATAAGGATAAAGATATTAAGAGTAACATAAGGAAAGACAGAAGAAAAGATGATAATTTGAATAAAGGAATAACATAACGAAAGAAAAGATGAAAGGAAAACAAAATTATAGGATAAAAGCAAAGAATGTTTTAAGGAAAGTAAGTAAAGAGGGAAGCAGAAAATGATTTTAAAAAGAATAATATGATAGGATAAAAAAGGTTTAACTGATATAAAGAAAGACAGAGAGAGAAATGATAGAAGGATAAAGATTAACGTGAGGAAGGTGGGGAGAAAATGGTAACAGGAAACAAAGAATATCATAACGAGAGGAAGGATGGAAAGATAATTGATAGAAGGATAAAAGCAAGAAATGACAAGGAGAGTGATAAGAGAAAAAGGATAAAAAGAGAAATATTAACTTAAGATAGGTGGAAGATAAGATGATAAAAGGGAACAAAGAATAACAACCCTGATAGCAGAAAGTGTTAAAAAATGACGTGATATTTACGTCGTGGTTTTCGTCTTTTTTACGTCCTGTAATTACGTCAATAAGACGACAACTTGCACCAACGCAAGACGTCAAGAGGACGTCTTATTTTGACGTCATCTCTACGTCTTCATTCCTCTTCCCTGATAGCAGAAAGTGTTAAAAATGACGTGATATTTACGTCGCGGTTTTCGTCTTTTTTACGTCCTGTAATTACGTCAATAAGACGACAACTTGCACCAACGCAAGACGTCAAGAGGACGTCTTATTTTGACGTCATCTCTACGTCTTGTACACTGTAAAAACTTTTAGGGGCATGTATAGTGACTGCACCTGAAATGCTGTTTATAGCACTTGTAGTGTGCTAATTTACCAGCAAAAAAAAAATGTGATCGTGCCGAGCCTCGAACCAGGTTCCGCTGATTGAGAGGCGCTGACGTTACCGATGGACTAACGAATGCTTCTTGCAATCCAGTTTAGTCATGGGAGTCAAGTAGATAGCATGAACTATGTGGTGTCGTAAATTCACTATGTAACAATATGATCTGCTCTAAATCGTACAATGTGAGTTAGTCTAGCGGTAATGCCAGCAATTTTAGATCAGCGGACCCTGGTCCGAAGCTCGCCCAAATCATTTTTTTTAATGAATGTCCAGCTCCCGTGAAAGTGCTGAATTAGCACGCTGTGTGCATTCAATCGGCACTCTGAGTGCAGTCCCTCTGCATGCCCTCAAAAAGTGCTATATACAGCACTTCAGTTTTTACAGTGTACAGATGACGTCAAAATAAGACGTCCTCATGACGTCTTGCGTTGGTGCAAGTTGTCGTTTATTGACGTAATTACAGGACGTAAAAAAGACGAAAACCACGACGTAAATATCACGTAATTTTTACCACTTTCTGCTATCAGGGAAAGTGAAGATGGAAAGCAATAAAAAAAAGAGGATAAAAAGAATAAATATAAACAGTAACATTATGAAAGATGGAAACAAAATGATAAAAGCAATAAAAGAATAACGTAATGAAAGGAAAGGTGGAAAGAAAAAAATAATAAAAGGATTAAAAACAACTGAATTAGTAATTACGCGATGCGTAATATATGTCCCGGCCAGAAGTGTAGATCTGTGGAATGGCTGTTAATTTATGTAATTTCTGATAGAACCTTGAAGATAAATGTGAGAAATGAATTATCAAATTAATGTTTTATGATTATAAATGCATTTTCTGTTGATTTTGAATAAATTACAATAAATTTGCATAATTAATGAATTTCAAATTCTGTGTAGAGCTTTGACAGCCCCTACCCAGCCCTATCAGATAAAACAATCAGATTCAAAATACGGTGTGAAATAGAGGAAAGTAGCATTTTTCGTCGATTTTGAATAAATTTGCATAAATTTGCATAATTGATGAATTTCATGATTTTGTGTAGAAGTTTGGAAGCCCCACTCAGCCCTATCAGATAAAACAATCAGAATCAAAATCGGCCAAGAAATGACGGAGAAGTAGCATTTTCTAACTTTGTGAGCACACACGGACGGACGGACACACGGACAGACGGACGGACCTTTTGTTGTATTCTTTGTTTCCTTTCATCATATTTTCTTCCAGCCTTCCTACCCTTCTATTCTCTCTTTATAGTTCATGTTTTTCTTTGCATTATCCTTCTATTGTTTTCTTTATTCCCTTGTTTGTCGTTTTTAGCCTGAAAACGGGAAAAATCATACTGAGATGGACTCTTTTTTTCAATTTGTCCCCTTGAAGACACCTTCCTGAAAAATGTTCGAAAATTTCTACCAACGCGACGCGACGTTACCCGACTGTTTAGCAAAAGCCCTGTGTAGGAATGCAGCCAACACACATCCCATACCTAAACTGCATCACTGTGCATTTTTGGCTATATTTAAAGACCTGGTCCGGTGACTGAACAACTATACATCAATGGAAAGCTTATTGGACGTAGAATACAAAAATATTGATTAAGACCAATGAGACTTCGTAATTGCACAATAAGCAAAACAAAAAATAATTTTCAGCCTCCCCGCCATTTACGGATGAGCGGTCCGAAATAAATCGCAAACCTATGACGTCATGTTATGAAGACCGCTAGAACTTGAACTTAGTATTTGTACATAAACAACACAAGTTGAGCGGGGAGAAGTCCATTGAACGCTGAATAATAAAGTTTTTTTACAAAAGTTTTGAGTTGTCATGGCGTCAGTTGTGATCGAAGAAGATAAGGATGATTTGCTGATGGACTGTGAATACGAGGAGGTAGAGGATGGTGAGGAGAAGATGAGGGAAACTATGAAAGTGAATCGAGTTCTGGCAGCGGCAGTAGTGACAGTGACGAGGACAATTTAGTGATCTGGCCGGTGATAAAGACGGGGATGCTGCCGCATGTGAAGGGGCAAGGTTAGGGGTATTAGCGTGGGAGTATGAGCCACTGCCAAGGCAAGAGGAGGACCGGGAGAAAATGTAGGACTGAGATAGAGATTTGCAAAACCGTGACAACAGAATGCATGGAAATGTAGAAGATTGGTAAGTTTTGTGATTTCTTATTGATGATTTCAATAATGATCTGAAACTATAGCAGAATGTTTAGAATCAGCAAACTCTCTCACCATGTTCACCTAGAGCAAGACTAAATTTGATCGACGTTCAGTACTACTAGGCCTACTATCACAAAATAAAGCAAGAAACTTTACTAAACTTGATCTGGCGGATATAAATGGCGACTGGGCTTAGCGAATTAGGCCATTTGTGATTTATATATAAAGTATTAATTACTTCAAAATGAACCAATATTTTGAGCTTGGCTGTAAGTTTAACGCGAGGACATCGTCGACTGTCAACTTCGACAACTGCGGCCATAGCTATAGTATACCTACTAACCTAGCGTTCGCGGCAGCTCCCGGTAGGTAGGTTACCCGCAGCGCGGGCGGCATAGACATGCTATGATAGCCCTGATGCAGGCCAGCCACGTATGCAATCCATGCATCCGAAAATGCAATTTCAAGATTCCTGCAATAAATATTTTACAAAGAATCGAAGAATCTCGTCTAAATATATGGTAAGAATGATTCCTTTCGCATTTTGATGGCTATAATTTTGCTAAATCTAGACTAAACCAAATCTAAAGTTTAACAAACATGACAAAGTTAAAACCTAACACAAGCAATGCACTCATTATTGTGCGAGACATGCCTACAAACGTGAAGAGCATAATCGACTCATAACAGCCCCAACATTAAATGGAACGACGATTAATCCCCATTCATATCTATTCTATTCAGTTTTAATTAAAATAATCATTTTAATTAGTAAATTAAGACACAAAGTCTCATCGAGTTACGTACCATTCCGTATTGACATCGCCTACTGTGTGCAGAAAGATCACAGGCTCGCGATCGATCGCTACATAACATGACGTCATCCGCTCGAAGGCTCTTATTCGCGATGTAACTTCAGGGTTTTGAAGCACTTGAATTCACCGGAATTCCAGATTTCAAACCACTATTCTCATCCGCATGGCAATTTCTGGATAAATAGTGGTGATTTTCCTCTTCTGTGTCCCCTAAGCTTCAGATTGATATATAATTCACCTATTTGATTTATCGCTTCGGACCAGGTCTTTAAGTGAAACTCATATAGGCCCTATTGCAGTTTACTTAAATCTAAATACTTATGTTGAATAATAGATGATTAAAACTTACGAGTTTGTTTTGTGACCTTTGAAGAGGGTTTCCTGAAATTTTGGGTACTTTTTGTCGATAACTCCTATCGAGACTGTCCCGTCAGCATCCATTTCGTATTTTTCACGATTATGATGAAGGGAGCCCTCAGCGCTCGTAGTGGTACTGGCGCGATCGGTTCGTTGATCTCCTACGAAGACCTGGAAGGGCCAAACTGACGACGTAAAAAAATAAAAAATATTACATACGTACGTAATAATTACTACGTACGTACGTAATATTTTTTATTTTTTTACGTCAGTTTGGCCCTTCCAGGTCTTCGTAGAATAGCTTGTGTGCGTAACATTCTGCGTACGTATCTATGGTGCGTAACCATGTAGAGCGGCCTCACCAGTGCGCAACATATTGAGAGCAGTCGTCATCCGTATGGAGGTGTGGGTAACAAGTACGAAAAACAAGGCTGTAAATGTAAGTTTTTATAACTTTCTACATTTTGTATGAGTGATACTTAAGTATCAGTTTGCCCACAAAAACCTCCATTTGAAACAAAATTACATCTGTATCCCCAATACCCAGTATACACACATGTATATGATCCTAATGGTCAATATGACCATTGCTTGCTGATGTGGCCATGATCGCCTTTCTCGTGAGATGGGGGCATTAGTGGCAGAAAGAACCGTCACGAATTTGGTATCAAAATTTCAAATCAATTCTTACAATTTAAATTTTATAGTAGAATATGTACTTTTGATGTAATGTGTCTCATACTTAAATTATATTCACGAAATCGGACAAATTGAAGCAAAAGTGGTACTTATAGACATATTCAAACGCAATTTGCGTATGGATTATGATGATGTCGTCGTCGGTGAAAAATACTTGCATTGTAAAGCTGAAGTCGCAAGGAAAATGATGTCATATTTCTTTTAACCATTGATTTATATAAAAGCCCCTAGAATGGGAACTTTGAAGGGGGTGTGCATGATAGCGAATGGACAGGTGACCGATCTAGCGCGTCGCAACTTTTGTACATCAGAAATGAACATGGAGAATGCGCCCTTTCGTGTTGGATGAGCGTGCCTACCTAGGGCTTACTGCGGCAGCCCGAAGTGTTCGGGCTGCGATCAGCAGTCCTTTGAATTGCTTGGATGTCTCTTAATTACAAGGTCGTTTGTCAAAATGATAGCCATGAAACATGACATTATTTGATTTTAGGCTACTTTAGGTACTTACAATAGTCAATACTTTACAATTGACTGTCGTCTTTCTTTTCAATGAGGATGATACAAAAAAGGCCTATTTATCTCCAAAAGCCTGTACTAAAAACTTCCGTAGGTCGGTGTTTTGCTTGCAATGCGCATGCGTCAGACAAGAGAAGGGAGCATTATGAATATTCATTAAGACGAGTGGCAGGCAGGAGCTCGAGCGAATAGAGATCGCCGGATCACAGTGAATATATGAATATTCATTATTCCTGTGACAAAAACTATGCCGTCGTTGTAATAAATATTCATAGCCGCATGCGCAAGTGCCTATTTTCGCTTCTGCTTCTACAACATGGCGAATGGGACTGGCATGACTGGTTTCGAAAATTGAGAGTAAAAAGTGACATTCATCGATTCTACACATTTTTTAGGAAAAGCTGATTTGCGGAAGGTCTGTTTAGGTAAGTGGCATCATATAGGCCTATATGATAACTTATGTGGCCATATTTTCAATGGTCATTTGAACATTGGTAAATTGTGAGACCCACCGAATCGTACTGGTTTCACTCAAAACGGTTATTTCTTTAACACTAAATAAACATATTTAGTGTTAAAGAAATAACCGTTTTGAAATCAATGTGCACGAGTTCGTATTTTTATCGTATTTTTTCCTTCATAATCATTTTGCCTTGTACGAGACTAGAACGGATGACGTCATCTTCATTCAGCTCGGGTAACGGTTTGAATACGGCTGCAGGATTTTCGAACAGAGAAGACCTTGGACCCTGAATTACATGAAATGGATCATAAAGTCACATTGGTATGTTGAACAGATTAAGTAGGCTATATGAATTAGAGCCTAGGGCTTATGATTATTTAAAAAAAAATACAGAGGAAAAATGATTTTTTCCTACTGTTCCAGCAGGTACAACGCCATAGACAAATTTTGCACAGCAAAGTGATCTGTCTCCATAGCCGCATGCGCAAGTGCCTATTTTCGCTTCTGCTTCTACAACATGACGAATGGGACTGGCATGACTGGTTTCGAAAATTGAGAGTAAAAAGTGACATTCATCGATTCTACACATTTTTTAGGAAAAGCTGATTTGCGGAAGGTCTGTTTAAGTAGTAGCCGACCCTACCCAAATAAGAGGCTAACGTACTGGAGACAGAATATTCGGTCTAGGCTAGGCCTACATTACTGTAAAATAGTTGGTATTTTCTCAATTTCTGTCGCATGTACTAATTGGTATGGACTATGGGGGGAAAAATAAGATAAATATTTTAAATACTTGCTTTCAAATTCAGCCCTTAAAAATCTCACTCCTACCTCACATGGCCGTTAGGAAGAACTTTCAGACTTTTGACTGAGATTTTCAGCAAAATCCAAAGTCAAAATCTTGTCCAAAACCGGAGAAATCCCCGCCGATTTGTTTCACGATCGCGTGTTGTTTACATTAAGCCTGAGTCATATCGAATATTTCATAAACCGGGATTCGACGGCTTTGATTCGATCGAATACCGGTTAATCGATAAATGATGTGCGAGGAAAACAGAGTTGCACATAGTTGCACGCAGTGCATGCACCATGCACCAGTGACCGGTCCGCTGGCATCGCGGGCATATGTATGGGCTCTCGCTGCTCGAAATTAACGATAGCCCGCTAGCCAATGGCTAGTAAAAATCACAGCGGACAAGCCAAAATCTTAAGTTTCTAGTCCGTATGGCTAGCCAAAATATCACTAGTGTCGCACGAAGCGATGCTCATTGTGGACACACCCGACAATGATTCAAATTCAAAGAATTAATAATCTTACTTTGTCTTTGGAGAGCTGAATGGAACACGTTTGTTCGATGCCAAAAAAAAAAAAACAATACGAAATAAACTTTTCGTCGCTCAATATAGACTCGACTTCATTCAGCTTCAGAGATCATTCAGAAGTAATTGCCAATTTGATGAGAGTGTGATATTAGTTATTGCGAATTAAGTCGGAACACTCGTACTCATGCCCGTATTTATCATGTTCAATTATACAATTGTCAAATTGACAATGCAGAGAGAGTGCAAGAAAATTATCGTAAACTTCAGTTCGTAACGACAAAACGATTTTTCCATAGAGAAAGCACAGGTAAAGCGCGACGTCCTCCGCGAGCGAATTAGCAAATGTTAGCCAACAGTTTGAACTTTGAAGTCGCCTTCACGTTCTCTGCTAGTATATATGCTGTACGTTACGGAGTTTTTTTTTTATTTGATTTTTTCATGGTGGCTACGGTAGTCTACAAATCGATGCACCGAATTTGCCAAAACGTATTCGGGATTCGATGTCTTCGATCGAACACCGGCTAACCAATCGATTCGACTCAGGCTTAGTTTACATACTGCCGATGTCTTAGAGTAAAATCGGCCAATAAAATTTTTGTCCACAAAGAAACTCGGGATCGCAAGCGCACATCGATCTTTACGATCGCGCACACAGAAAATTGGGACTTTTCCGTGCACGCCATAGAGTAGGTATGTGAAATGCCTGTGCGCTTGCATCGCGAAAGTGGTTCCAAAACTGTGTTTCCGTTTTCTACCAGCTTTCGGGTTATGCTGTGAGGGGTACCCTGACAAAAGCTTTCGCTGTGCCCGTATTTGCATGTCAATGTGCACAAAAAGGGTATCAACGAAGAGCTGAGACCACGAACTAGTGTGTGAAAAAAAAAAATTGTCAAAAGGATTTCTAGACGTTGTTTCACATGGGCCTGAACTACCCTGATAATTTTGGGTCATCATAATCATCATTATTTTTCATGAAGGTAAGTGATTTAATTGATTTCAATTATTTACAAATTCATTTTCATTAATACTTAACACATTAAGAAAGTTTAATGGAAATTTATAGTTGCGAAATAATTTTTTTACTTTGCGAAATTTTCCATGTCAGAACTATGTATACACGTTAGCTCACTCCACGGAGATCCGTGGGTTAACCCGTTGGCGTTAGCATGTGAATTTTGACGATGGATATACAAAAGTGATGAGATTTCGATGCTAAATTTCATTAATAGACAACTGTTTTTCTGCATCAAAATATTATGGCAATATACCATATTAAGGTAATTATCAGAAATATGAAGTGTGTTAGTGAAATGCTGTTCTGTTTTTGTTGACAAATTCATGTTCTAAGCTGACCAGGGGTACCAAACTTTTCAGGATAGGATGAAGTTAGGTAATTTTTAAGGTCGTTTGGGATGTATATTGGTCACAACATTTTTTTTTGCCGTATTGAATTACTGTACAATTTCCGCGACCCCAAAAAACAGTGTTTTGCGACTTGTAAAATGCCCTAATTTCTTAAATATCCATCCAATTTGAATAATTCAAAAACTACTGCATTTCTCTTTTCTAGACCTTTCTGTTGATACGAAATTTGTCAAGAATTAATCAATTTGAAATTTTCATTTAACATACCTACATAGAGACCGAATTTTTAAGGACAAAAATCTTTGGAGAGTCAGCGCCCGCGGAAATGTACACAATGACTTCAATAGCTCGTTTCGCGAGAATCAACAGTAAATTACGGATTCATTTTTGGAAATATCTTTTCCAACATCGGTGAGTTGAATTTATTGTATTTCTTGGATATTTTGGGGTCGGTTTTTGTAAATTAAATGCCGATTTTGAGTGAATGTTGGTGACTTTTGTGCAGTGGTGTTTTAAAAAGTTGAGGTGTATGACTGCCTATATTCTACACACTGTAGGAATGTAGCTATGAGTGACTCCTACCTCAAATGGCCGTTAGGAAGAACTTTTGATATTTTCAGCAAAATCCAAAGTCAACAAAATCTTGTCCAAAACCGGAGAAATCCCCGCCGATTTGTTTTCGCGATCGCGTGTTGTTTACAAACTGCTGATGTCTTAGACAGAAATAACCGTTTGTTATGGGGAAATCTTTAATATTTCTGACATTTCTCAACCTTCCCCATAGACAGACGGTACGACCGTGTATCACCAACAAGGTGGACGATCAGCCGACCTGAGCCTTAGGTCGCGTTGCCGTTACGTACTATATACTGCACGGATACGCCACTGAATACATGCTACACACACAAACGCACAGACAAATAATAAAAATACACTTCCGGTTCCGGATATGACCGTCCGCTCACTACGCGATATGTGATCATGCAGTCTCTATCTACGGAGGTCTAGTGGAGCCAGACGAAGTCTCAGCGGAACAACCGACGATACAGAGAGACTGAAGCTTTTGGTCTACCGATGTCTTAGACTAAAATCGGCCAATATAATTTTTGTCCACGAAGAAACTTGGGGACCGCAAGCGCACTTTGATCTTTACGATCGCTCTCACAGAAAATCGGGACTTTTCCATGTACGCCATAGGGACCGAATTTTTAAGGACAAAACTCTTTTTGGGGAGATGTCGGCGCCCGCGGCGACCAGGAAATGTACACAATGACTCTGATAGCTCGTTTCGCGAGAATCAACAGTAAATTACGGATTTCATTTTTGGAAATATCTTTTCCAACATTGGTGAGTTGAATTTATTGTATTTCTTGGATATTTTGGGGTCGGTTTTTGTAAATTAAATGCCGATTTTGAGTGAATATTGGTGACTTTTGTGCAGTGGTGTTTTAAAAAGATGCCTACATTCTACACACAAAGTAAAGGAATGTAGCTATGAGTACGCGGGTCCTAAAGCTGCGCACCATTGCCACCTCGCCAAAGATGCTCCCACAGGCAACTCCAACTCATCACCTGCAGGACGCAGTACAGAGCAGCATCATTCCTACCACGAACTATAAAAGACTGGAAATGGAATGGGCTCCCAGAGAAGGTGGTAGCGGCAATGACCCTTGACACATTTGTGTCGAGAGTCAGCATGTACAGATGTAAAAACCTTCAATAACACCTTTTTGTCATAAAGAACAAAAAATATGCTTTTAAAAAAAAGTCATTACCGGATGGGACAATGCAGGACAGGACAAGTTTAGATTTGGTCTAGATTTACACCTAAAATGCCATAATAATCAACTCATTGATTGTGGGCATCAACGGAAAGACAAGACAAGACAAGACACCATACAAGCGACAAATCACATACACGCGCGATGCAACGCGTTCAAATCAGGCTAAAACACACACGCGATACACACAGTCAATTTCAATCACTCATAGCTACATTCCTATACTTCGTATGTAGATCTAGGCAGTCATACGGCTCAACTTTTTCAAACACCACTGCACAAAAGTCACCAACATTCACTCAAAATCGGCATTTAATTTACAAAAACCGACCCCAATATATCCAAGAAATACAATAAATTCAACTCACCGATGTTGGAAAAGATAATTCAAAAAATGAAATCCATAATGATTTACTGTCGATTCTCGCGAAACGAGCTATCGGAGTCATTGTGTACATTTCCTGGTCGCTGTAGGCGCTGACATCTCCCCCCCAAACAAATTTTTCGTTAAAAATTTGGTCCCTATCCTGTACACGGAAATGTCCAGATTTTCTGTGTGCGCGATCGTAGAGAACTGTGTGTGTGTGTGTGTGTGTGTGTGTAATTGGGTTTTTACAGACGTTTATCAATCAGATATGATTATTTACGTCTGGGACCGACCTTTAACGTCACCATCCGAAAGACGTGACTCAGTCTTGAATCTGGGTCCGATGAATCAGTTTATAACTTCCACTGGTAGCTGGATTACAGGCGCACGCCACAACTCCCAGTTATGGCGATGTGCGCTTCGTGGACAAAAATTTTATTGGCCGATTTTAGTCTAGGACATCGGCGGTATGTAAACAACAAGCGATCGCGAAACAAATTGGCGGGGATTTCTTCGGTTTTTGGCATGATTTTGACTTTGGATTTTGCTGGAAATATGGAAAGTTCTTCCTAACGGCCATTTGATGTAGGAGTGAGATTTTTAAGGGCTGAATTTGAAAGCAAGGTATTTAAAATATTTATCTTATTTCCCCCCCATACCTTTAGTACATGCGACAGAATATTGTAGCCATGACTGAGTGATTTCAATATCAATTTGCATTCATTTATTGCATGTGCGTAGCTTTAGGACCCCTTCATTTTTAAGAACAAATTTTGACATCGGCATTGATATCGACCTGAAAACGTGCATTATTGACATTCACCCATCGTAATTTTCTTCACAAATCAACTTTAGAATATCCAGAATCAGGCTATGGAATGAAATTGGTGACAAGCCAGTGATTTCTGTGACCTTTTTTTTAGCTGCTGAAAACAAAGTGCGTAGCTTTAGGTCCCCCCATTATATTAGGCCTACTATTACTATTTAAAGGGAAATTAACCTCAGCGTATGAATTAGCTTATTTTGAATGGTGTAGTATATGCCTCTTATTTGATACATGCAATTTCATGTAAAAACACAGGATATAGATATAAATCACTATTTTCCAGCCAAGTTATCGTCTGCTAGCAATAATAAGGGGGCTGCCATTACTTTATGTGTACACGAACATATTTTTCATCCCAAGTAAAATTTCCTTCATCGTTAACTTGTAATTGATTTTTAGAGGACAAATATATATTAGATAAAGTCACATATTCTGAAATGTAAGTTTAGTTTTATATATTTTTTAAAAGGTCTTAATTTGTTCATAAAAAATATACTTCATAAAAAATATACGTCAAGGACGGAGAATTGACGTCAAGGACGGAGACAATCGTAACAATACCAAAACAAAGCGAGGAATCTGCTTTACAGGATGGCTATTAGAACTCATGGGTCGTCAATTATCTAGGCCCATGGCCAATAACAATCGTAATACAATCAGAACAAAGCGACGTATCTGTTGTAAAGGTAGGCTATTATCAATGCATATGGTACCTAATGATCCGTGTCATGCACAAAATGGCAGCCTCCATGGAAAGACGTAGCAGACAATAGGTGCATCTAGAATATCACGTGGGGTTAATTGTCCTTTAATAGTAGGTAGTCTAGGCACTCATACACATACGAGGTTATCGTAAGGTAACCTCGTACTCCATAGACGTTAATACGGCAGATTTGTCTGTATGATGGGGGGGGACCAAAAGCTACGCACTTTATTTTGTGTGTGGAGCGCTTAGACGACGCGTATTATGTGCGTAACTTTAGCCTAGGACCCGCGTAGCTTTAGCTTTACTTCGGACCCCCTACCATACACTTTACAATATCACCTCCCTTGAAATTGCAAGGGAGGTGATATTGTAAAGTAAATTCCCTATTTTTGCTGAATGCTGTATCTATATTGCATGATATGTATGTATGTATGTCAACTTATTTAACTTTAACATTCGTATAGGAGTAATATTTTAATTTAAAAAGGACTAAAATTAACTTACCACTTTGCTTTCCCATCAGCGGAGTTCTCGTAGTTAGAAGATGCTTGGCTAATGGCGGCGCCATTGTAGTTATTATCACTTGCCTAAGCTTCAGTCGTTTAGATTTAATACTGATCTAAAATTCAAAGTAGATGGCGCTATATATACCATCCTGTCAAAGAATTGAACAGTGTAACAGGCCTCGAAAGTCAGCAATTTTAGGGGCAGGCAATTTCTGGTTTTGGGGGCAGTCTCTTTCAATATTTTTTTAGGGACAGCAAGGCAAGTCAGTGGGGCACCAAGGCAAAAAATAAAAAATAAATAACAAAACACAAATGACTGAATTTACATGTAGGTACCATTATTCTGAATCATTTTCAGATGATGACGACAGTGGGATTAGAGGGGTGGCTTATTTCACGATTTGGCCATAAAACTAAGTTTTGGTCTCAAAATGTAGAGATTTTATTTCTATCTGGTACACTAAAAAGTATAGTCACGCATTGTATTACCGGATAGCATTGTATTACCGGACGTGTTATGTCTATGGGAAAATCGAAATTGCAGCTTTTACCGATTTCGGGCGAAATCAAGATCTCAAATACTGAATAAAAGCTAAAAAATCGTCGAAATTTCATATATTTTTCGTGATCGGGTTGGAAATATTGTAAAGATAATATGGTGTGAAAATCAGATTTTGAAAGTTTTGAATTCGCTCTCAGCGAGCGACGAAAGATCGACTTGCAAGATCGAACATCTGCGCTCGCACGCCGCTCCATTGATAACACACGCAAAATCGCGGGGAGGTGTGTTGACAGCAGAAATGTCATTTCCCCATAGACAATACACGTAATCCTGTACCTAATACCAGTTCCTTTTGCGTGCGTCAAAAATAACAGAAATTTTGCGAGGTCGTGTTTCGGAACTTATATCTCGAGACAACGATCATCATTTGCAAAACGGATTTCATATTTGGATTCATCATCACTCCCTTTATGAACATCGTATTGGGAAGCAATTTTGAAGGTAGTTTCCAGTCTACGAAATTAGAAGAAACTCTTTAAGTGTCCGGTAATACAATACACTACTATACGCATAAAAAAACAAAAAACAAGAAGGGGCCCTGCGTAATACGATACAGTGTACATGGGACTGTCAATATAAGTAAACG
This sequence comes from Heliocidaris erythrogramma, assembly GCA_025617745.1. Lineage (NCBI taxonomy): Eukaryota > Metazoa > Echinodermata > Echinoidea > Camarodonta > Echinometridae > Heliocidaris > Heliocidaris erythrogramma. The sequence continues at coordinate 22,469,825 of CM046866.1, forward strand.
GTTGTTTCACATCTAATCTTCAATAGATTTTATAGGCAATAGCATTCATTCTATGATAACCTTACCTTTGAATAAAGTCGAGCGTTCGGCATTAAACCGCCGCATTCTTCAGCTCACACTCTTTAATCGCTTTCCTGCGATTGACTTTCGGCATTTTTCATTCATTTTTTTATTAGTCGATCTAATTAGGGATTTGTTATGTGTGTCGCATCATCGCATGCTCGGCTTATAGAAGCGACGCACCTTGGATACATACACATGTGCGTGAGCTGAGAGAAAAGACTGACCGTGCCATCACTGGGTGTGCATGTCAGACTCAGTACCATAGAGTATGGCTAGAGTGCCAAAGTCTGGCAGTGCCCATGTCTGCGCCGGAAGTACAAGTACAAAATGAAGTAGTGGCAAACATAATGAGACTTAATTTTTTAAGAAAAAAAAATAATATTCATATGTTTTATATTTTAAAGTTTTCCTCCCCTATTTTTATGCCTCCGCCCACCGAAGGTGGGTGCCGGAGGCATTATGTTTGCGTCCGTCCCACTTCTCGTTACCGCGATATCTGAAGAATCATTTGAGGTAGGAACCTCAAACTTGGTACCAGTATGTATCCCCATAGAAAGAGGAACTGATTATATTTTGGGGTAAGTAGGTCAAAGGTCAGAGGTCAATTTACATGAAATTACATGAAATTCTTGGTTTTTAGCACCGTTACCGCGATATCTCAAGAACTGTTTGAGGTGAGAACTTCAAACTTGGTACCAGCCCAAGTCGAAATGAAATAGGGTAAAAAGGGTAAATAGGGTAAAAATAGGAAAAAAAAAAAAGAATAAAAAAAAAATTACCAACGGAAATATATTTTTTTCCTATTTTTTTCCTATTTTGTATAGCGTAGAGATAGCTACTTGTAATAGGATAAAAATAGGATTGAAACACATTTTTCCTATTTTTTTCCCCTATTTTTATTCCAAGAAAATAGGATAAAACCAGAAAGAAAATAGTCCTTCGAAATTATTCCGGAAATAGGAAAAAAACAAAAATAGGATGGAAATAGGATTAAATTAGGTGAAAATTAGGTAGAAAATAGGGGAAAACACGTTGAAGAAAATAGTGGGAGATGGAAAATAGGAAAAATATAGAAATAAAATAGTGGAAAACTAGGCAGAAAATAGGATAAAATTTGATTGAGAAATAGGATAAAATAGGAGGAAATAGGAATTGAATAATGGGAAACTACAGAAAAAATAGGACAAAAACAGGAATAAAATAGTGGAAAACTAAGCAGAAAATATATTGAATCTAATTGAGAAAATGCAATGTAATAGGGAAAAACTAGGGAGAAAATAGGAAAAATCTACAAAACCAATAAGAAAATAATTAACTATAACATTAATATAAGAAGAAATGCTGTGGGTGTCTACAGGAACAATCACATGACATTATTGATTATTATTTTATTAATCCTATCTTGTAATCATATCCTATCCTAGCCTACATCCTATGTCCTATACCTAGCTACTAAGCAATTGTATCACATTCATTATATATAGGGACATAGTTGTAGTGCTATAAAAAAATGGTTACTGACTAGATTACACTTTTATTATTAAAATTGATTTACACTTTTATTAAGGAAATATGAAAATGCCTTTTGAAATTGTGTACAACATTACAATAGTTTAATGTAAGTAAAATTTCTATCAAAGTTCAAATCTTAATCCCAAATCTAAAGGTATTTATCTATTTCCACTAGTTTTCATATTTTAGATTGTTATTCATGAATATTCATGAATAGTTGGGAAACTAGAATAAAACTAGTGCTGGAAAGATAAAGTTTGGAAAATAGTATAAAACTAGTGCTGGAAATGATAAAACTAGTGCAAAAACTAGGGAAAAAATAGTCCGGAGAGAAATGAGGTCTAAAAAATAGGAAAAAATCAGAAAATAGCCTCAAAATAGGCCTATTTCTATTATATTTTCCATGGGAAATAGGATAAAAATAGGCCTATTTTCCTGAAATAGGAAGAAAATAGGTGAAAAATAAAAAAATAGCCTAAAATTACTTCTATTTTCTTCCTATTTCCGAGGGAAATACAATAAAAATAGGCCTATTTTCCTTAGAATAGGAAGAAAATAGGTGAAAAATAAAAAAATAGCCTAAAATTACTTCTATTTTCTTCCTACTTCCGAGGGAAATACAATAAAAATAGGCCTATTTTCCTTAGAATAGGAATTAAATAGGGAAAAAATAAAAAATAGCCAAAAAATAGATCTAATTTTTTCATATTTTCCAAAGAAAATAGGAAAAAAATAGGCCTATTTTCGTTTAAATAGGAATAAAATAGGGAAAAAATAGGGAAAAAATATATTTTCACACTTCCGAAAACTACTGGGGAGTATGTATCCCCATAGAAAGAGGAACTGATTAGATTTTGGGGTAGGTAGGTCAAAGTTCAGAGGTCACAGAGGTCAATTTACATGAAATTACGTGGAATTACTGTTTTTAGCACCGTTACCGCGATATCTCAAGAACTATCTGAGGTGAGAACTTCAAACTTGGTACCAGTATGTATCCCATAGAAAGAGGAACTGATTAGATTTTGGGGTAGGTAGGTCAAAGTTCAGAGGTCACAGAGGTCAATTTACATGAAATTACATGGAATTAGTGGTTTTTAGCACCGTTACTGCGATATCTCGAACTATCTGAGGTGAGAACTTCAAACTTGGTACCAGTATGCATACCCATAGAAAGATGAAATGATTAGATTTTTTGTCTCCTGTGCATTTTAAGTATGTATGCCAAACATTTCGAATCTGGTGATGGCGGAGGCATAAATTCTGACCGCGCGCGGTCGAATATTCATCTTGTTTCCTTTTCCTTTTCTTTCTCTCCCCCCCTTTTTTTTTTGGGGGGGGGGGAGGGAATTGTTGAAGATAGTAGGTCCTTTGCATAGAAACATATCACTTGGAAAGAAAAAAAATGATCATTATCCTGAGTATCTCTGTCGCTCTCAGACATTACAGAAATATTGAGTAATAGGTTATAATACACTCAGGCAACAAAAAGTAAGTTCAACCATGCTAAGATTTTATCATGACTCAATAAATAGTTGATGAAGTTCGTTCATACAAATAGAAAAGTTTACATAATTTGATAACCCAATATTCATTGGTTATTTTTTTCAAGATTGATCAGGTTTTCATAATAAAATTAGTAAGTTATTATTCATTTATTTTGTCTTCTTTATTTTTCATTGCATGATTGGCCTGTTAGGTTATGCATTATGCATAAGAAGATTACCAGGAAGTGCATTAAACAAACTGGCTCCAATATATGCAAAATAATTCCTTTTATATTCTGTCCTTGGGCGGGGTGCTTGGAGGGGGCATTTTAATATTTGTTTGTAACTTCATATAATATATAAGTAAAGAGAAGTAAAATCACTCTCAGCGCCAGGATGTTTTTCAGGGAGTTGACACTCTAAACATAATTTTTTTTTATACAATTACAAATTTGTGATAAACTTTATATATGAATGAATAAGTATCATTATATATCAACATGAATTAAGCTATTGTTATTATCATGGACATTAGCATCATCTTTATCATCCACAAGAGTGAAAGGCTAGAGGAAAACACCGAAACTGTTTTATCTTCAATAGGAAAGAAAAAAGAAATTCATCTATATATACATGTACCTGGATATATATCTTGACATTCTTCATTATCTCCTTGTATTTATTCACGTATTTATTATCTAGTTATTCAATAAATTTTAGTTTTCATTAAGTGGACCATGGGGGGGGGGGGGGGGGGGATGGAATAACTTGTTGGCGGATGCATGCAGGGCCTAGGAGGTACGTGCCCCCGCACCCCTGCAAACCTTTTTTCCCCTTCCTTCAATTTATTTCACTTAATTTCTTTTTCTCTTAATTCTTATCAAAATGAAAAGCTTTGGAAGTATTGTTCACCTATTTTATCATTTATTCATTTTCATATCCCTTCTTTCTATCTTTATTTTTCATTGTGGGTTAGGGTGAGGGGCTTTTACAGTACGGACCCCTTCACCGCCCTCACCCCCCCCCCCCCCCCCCAAAAAAAAAGGGGGGGGAGAAAGAAAAGGAAAAGGAAAAAATGGAGGAAAACTTTAAAATATAAAACATATGAATATTATTTTTTTTTTTCTTAAAAAATTAAGTCTCATTATGTTTGCCACTACTTCATTTTGTACTTGTACTTCCATACCCTTATGGTTATTGGTTAAAAATAATATTAGTTACACCCTGCTTGTGGCCGAATGGAATATGCAACCAGAACATAGATATTTCCCGTATTCCGTGAGAACAAGCAGGGTGCAACGATTTTATCCCTTAAAGTGTACACCTATAATTTATTGGTCAAGAATACGGAATTATCTCTCAGACAAATTGACCAATCAGATTACGTATAATAATAATAATCGTATTAAAATATATATGAATCGATCACAACTTGTTCTTTGATTATTTCGTGATTTTTAGGTCCTGAAATAATATTTTCTGGTCAATTTCTGATTGAAAATTACTGAAATAAGCCCTAGGAATCTTGAAAGTCCCTCTTTATTATCTCTTGGCTGCTCTGGGATTTGTTTTCGACTGTTGGCTGCTGTTGGCTGTTGTTGGCGGTTGTTGGCTGTTGTTGGCTGTTGTGGGTAACGATTACAAAATAAAGAGTAACGATTATAAATGCAAGAGAAACGATTACAAAATGAAAATGGACAAAATGATTTTGTTAACTCTATTTTGTAACAGAATGATTGTTACAAAATGAAAATGAACAAAATCATTTTGTCCTGTCTATTTTGTAACAGAATGATTTTGTCATACGAAATGAAATGGACAAAATTATTTTGTCCTGTCAATTTTGTAACAGAATGATTTTGTCATATGAAATGAAATGGACAAAATGATTTTGTTAATTCTATTTTGTAAACAGAATGATTTTGTTATACGAAATGAAAATGGACAAAATGATTTTGTTAATTCTATTTTGTAACAGAATGATTTTGTTATACGAAATGAAATACGACAAAATCATTTTGTCCTTTCAATTTTGTAACAGAATGATTCTGTTACAAAATGAAAATGAACAAAATCATTTTGTCCTGTCTATTTTGTAACAAAATGATTTTGTTACAAAATAGAATGGACAAAATTATTTTGTCCTATCCATTTTGTAACAGAATGATTTTGTCATACGAAATGGAATGGACAAAATTATTTTGTCCTGTCAATTTTGTAACAGAATGGTTTTGTTACAAAACGACGTAGGCAAAACCATTTCGTCCATACTATTTTGTAACAGAATGATTTCGTTACAAAATGAAAGTGGACAAAATTATTTTGTAATGTCAATTTTGTAACAAAATGATTTTGTTACAAAATAAAATGGAAGTGTGAATGATTTTGTCACGAAATAAATTTTTGTTACAGAATGAAAGTGGTCAGAATCATTTTGTTACAGAATTACTTTTCCAAATTCATTTTGTAACAAAATGAACCGTTGTTCAATAATTTTGTAACAGAAGACAGTTTTGAGTGAATTTTGTCACGAAATGAGGCAATATTGTAACGGAATAGCCACTTTACACTTGGCGCCCCATACCTGTGGGCCCAACAACGTCAGAACTGGCGCTATCAACGACGAGAGTCGTTATTGCACATCTGTACTTGTTAATCAAAACAAAGCAAAACATTTTCTCAGTTTTCACTCTTGAATAAAGAATATGTTTCATTGTAAATAAAACAGTTTCAAACACATACATGTGCGACGTTTCTTTTGTAGTTCAGTATATTTTCTACATCTCAGACAAAAGAAAAACGAAAAAACCAGCAGTACATTTTTCAAAAATTATTCAATTTTGGTGATGTATATGTAAAATGATGATTATATTATAAGAAATTAATATTGATAACTTTAGCAGCTTCGTAGTAAGAAAAGGACTACCATTTTCACAGTGCTAATGTGGTTTTTTTTTGCACAAAAACAAAGCAAAAACAAAACAAAACGAAGTTTCTCTTATAATCATCTTTACAGAATCGTTTCGTGTGGATTCCGTGTTATCTATTCTCATGTTTTGTTGGTTTCTTTTGCCGCAGATTATAAGCGCTCATGAAGCGGTCGGAACCTTATAACCTTATAAATCAGTTCGACTTTTGCTAACTTCTAAAGTCTAAATAAGGGAAAATGTTAATAATAATTCCTGTTATAAGTGGTGTGCTGGTACAAGTGTATATATATATATATATATATGATGAAATCGGCAGGGTTATGTAAAGGGCTCCGCATGTTTGTTTGTTTCTTTGTTTGTGTAAAAGATAACTAGAGAACGGGTGAACGGATTTGCACCAAATTTTCAGGGAATGTTCGGATAGTGACAGGAAAGAATCGATTAGATTTTGTTGATGATCGGTTGACCCCTGCAAATTCTGTGTGACCTTGAAATTTTGACCCCATAGTAAAGTATATGAACTTCAGTTCGGATAGTGACAGGAAAGAATCGATTAGATTTTGGTGATGATTGGTCGACGCTTGCAAATTCTGTGTCCCTTGTAGTTTTGACCCCATAGTCAGTATAGTATTGCAACTACTCTAGCGCCGCTAAGGCGTGGGTCTGCCGCCTTTGACGGCCTTTCTAGTTTGTAATGTATGTCGACTGACTGAATATATTGAATTCAATAATGAAAGTATATATGATGCTGATGATGTTCGCTGTAACTCCTTCTCGCGATAAAACAGCGGCATGATTCGATTCCACGCGCGATGACGTCAAGAGTTTGAAGTTGAAAGTGTAATTACTAAATACAGTAGGCCTAGACCTACTACTACATTCATTTGCTCCAACTTTACTCTGTCAGCTCCAACAAAAATCTGATCAATGATAAAATAAACTTCCATGGAAAATATATTCAAAAAGTTTCTATATGAAAATGAATCCAGTGGCAAAGCTGGAGAAAAAGAACTCTAATTTGCATAAACTATGCAAATAAGGCCGAGATCGAGGGTACACGTAATTCATATGGAAATGAATAGAGCACAAGCCTATTTCGAATGGGCGGTTCTCGGCAGTGAGCCTGAGCGTTGCTATGTGCACTTTTCGATTCGAGTTCAAGAGGAAATACGGTTTTGAAACTTTTTTTTTTTTTACCCCAAATCGTTATCATTTCAAAGTAAAACAAAGCAAACCACTATGTCAAATGTATAATCATTTGAATCAGTAAGGATTTATGTTTATTCATGTAGTAATGAGTGAAATAAATGGTGTAAAAGTGGGCTGGTCTCTTCGATTTTCTCAGACCGCATATATGCGGGCTCCGTCCATGAGTGGGGAAAGCTGAGCCTGCGTATATATGCAGGCTCAGTCTTCAACGGGTTAAGATAAATTTTCATTTTGTTTTTCTTCATTATGTTGTTTTTATATTTTTTTATCAGGTGGGATTACTCTAACCATTCCTGAAAATGCCAACCTACACGCGCCTCCCATATAAATGACCAGTCCAGGGGGGTGTTTCATAAAGCTGATCGTAAAGTTACGAATGACGAACGACTGGAATATGTTCTTGGGTGCTATACTAATCAGATTCTCAATCATTTAGCACAAGAACTGATCACCAGTCATGCGTAACTTACGAACAGCTGTATTAAACACCCCCAGGCCGATGAAGACCAAATCAAGGAATAAAATCATGAATTACATGTACCCAGTCTGGATTACTCAACAATGCCATACAAGGAAATTCATGCCATCTGATATGACAGGTTGCCTTTTAGCTTGCTTGATATTTTAATCCTGAAAGAAAAAGAAGAAAAAAATAATGTCAGCATTATCAATAAATGAAGACATGAAGCTCTTACAGACATATGAGAATTTTTCAGAAATTATTCCATTCAAGAAGAATCCCAATTTAATTGTAAATACATACATGTAAATGTAGGCCTATCATGTAGATGGGTCATGCATATAAATATTCAAACTAATCATGTAACTTAGAATTAAATACAAATACATGCAATAACACTTTTCTTCTCAATTGTGTGTTCAGAGACTGATTATATGCAACCCACAAAAGATATTTGCAAGAAATTCATTTGCTCTACTTATACAGTTTTCTGATGCAGTACAGCCATCAAGGAATAACAGACAAATGTGCAATGTGAAACTGACAAAGCAATTAACCACCATCCTCCGTTAATCCTACTGCTCCCCCTTAATACATAATTTTAAATTATACAACTGAAAGACTTTAATATAGATACATGTTAGCTAGGTCTACAATGTAATGTAGAATATAATATCATTGAAATCATGTATTTTAAAAAAGTATATAAGTTCTAGTACCTAAAATAAATCTACAAAATGAAATGTGGATGCAAGAACATTTGTTTTAATTTCACATAAGAATAAAACATAGGTAAAGTACTGTACAAATAATGAGGAATTCCAAAAGAGTTCAAATTACTAGACATTTGAAATTCACTTTTGAAATCTCTCTTGGGCAATATTGCATGCCGTAGTTCTGTGTTTTGAGAGAGAGGGAGAAATTCAATGTTTACTTTATTTAAAATAGCGTTCCTAACCTCTCTTGAATATACAAAAATTTGCGTGCTATGTTCCAATGATCATCGGAAGGATAGCCCTGCAACCCGCCGTTACCATGGCATGGCTCCGCGCATACGCTTCCTGCTCGGTCCGCTCATCGAAGTGGGTCAACTGCGCGCAAGCCAGGTGGATTTTCTCTCGGTCGCAAAAAGCAATAGACAATTAATTTTGGACAGAAAAATTAAATTCTACAGTTTTTGTGAGTATTTCTGCAATTAAAGTCTGAATTCCTCTTACTAGACATAAGTTTTGTGACATTAAGTGAAAACAGGGCTGCCAACTCTCACGCATTGAGCGTGAGACTCACGCAATTCAACCAATTCTGACTGTATCACTCTGATAAACGAATTCTCACGCTGAACCCCCCAAAAAGAAAGTAAAAAAAAAAAAATGTCTCCAAAAATCTCTGATATTCCAAATATTTGATATGCCCAAGCCCTTTTGAGATAATCCCCGTGTTTGCAAAACAAATGAAAATCGCTTTTAGTAGTGCGCGCGCAAAGACGAGCTGTTGGATTATGATTGGTTTATACTGCGTGTATAAATGTACAATGTATGTGTGCGACGACTATGATGAGTGTAACTATGGCCAGACTGACATGGTTGTGGCGCGGCTCAGCAGAGTTTGCTGTACCCCAAGCGTACAAAGTAGGCATCAGATTGCACCATTTGAAATGTAAAATTTCAAAGCTCCCTACCGTGGAAGGTTCACTCCCTCGGGCTTGGTCACTCCACTTTCTTGTAATGTCTCACTCTAAACTCTCACTCAAGGTTGGCAGCCCTGTGAAAATTAAAATTTACGTGAGCGTGCCTAACTACGGGATATGTGAGCATTCAGTCTCTATGTACGGAGGTCTAGTGGAGCCAGACGGAGTCTCGGCGGAACAACCGACGATACAGAGAGACTGAAGCTTTTGGTCTAAGGTCGGAATAGTTTTTCACTGTTTTAGATAATAGATGTATTTACTGAACTTAGAAAGGTCTAGACCATATTTAGCTTACAACATTAAAAGTTTGAAAAAATGAAGTAGATAAGGTAATAATTAGAAATAGAATTATATAGGACTTACCGAGCAGCCGGCTACGATCGGTTCGCTACCATGTTTGCTACGTTCCGGTTACGTTACGTTACGTTATACTGCACTGTTAACGCATACACCACTGAATGCAATGCTACACACACACAACAAACTTAATTACAAACACAGAGAAATAACAAAATGGCGATCTTTCCCGAGAACCGCTTCCGGTTCCAGTTCCAGGGTCTATTCTATTATCTGCACATACGTCTACAACGTACGTACGCTCAGTCGCTCATGTCTATCAAAGAGGTCAATGGGCGGAGACTATTCAATGATATGACCGTCCACACACTACGCAATATTTGAGCATTCAGTCTCTATGTACATGTACAGAGGTCTAGTGGAGCCAGACGGAGTCTCAGTGGAACAACCGACGATACAGAGAGACTGAAGCTTTTGGTCTATACTAGACCGAAAAATCAGTCTATTTCGTTCGGGGATATGCTCCGCTGAGACTACGTCTGGTTTCACGGAATCCCTCTCCTAAATAGACCGAAGTCTGCCACAGCCACTCCTGTTGGTGTCCATCGCTATGTGTTTCCCGATGCCTATGCCAGGTGTAGCCTAGGTCTAGACCTAGCCAGGATTAGCTTCCTGAGTGTAAAAAAAAAAAAAATGGGCTAGGCCTATACGCCTTTTACATCACGAAGCTAGGTGTTTTTTTCCGCCAATCTAACTGCGCACGGTTAGCACGACATGGAAAATGCCCTGAAATAACACTTTCCTGACAACTCCCGTGACCGACAGGTTCTTCACCACAGCATCTCCTAGCCTAGGGAAACTTTGGGAATGTTTTTTATGATTCTTGATTGTACGTATTTTTACAAAAAAATAGATAAAAAGAGCATAAGAAATTTCAGAGATGTATCCATGCCTCTTGTCATGCAGATTTAAAATGGCGGCTGCGTGCGACGGCGCGCGATACAACCATATTTGAAACCATACGTCGAAGACAGAGCGCGCCGTCGCAAGCAGCCACCATTTTAAATCTGCATGACAAGAGGAGGCATGGATACACAAATGCTGGTGAGTTCTCTAAAATTTGTATGCTCTTTTTTTGTATTTTTTTGCAAAAATATGTACAATCATGAAAAAAAAAAACATTCCAAAAGTTTCCCTAGGAGGAGATGCTGTGGTGAAGAGAGCAGTCGTCATGTAGGTACATGTAAATGTTCCGGTAACGAACAAAAAAAAAAGAGGGCAAATGTAAGTTTCTGTAAGTTTCTGTAATTTTCTACATTTTGTATCTTAATGTATTATATAAATTAATCTATATAGACTTCAACTTAAATATCAGTTTGCCCACAAAAACCTCCACTTGAAACAAATTACATCTGTATCCCCAGTTCCCAGTATATTGCATACTATGTCTTGCTAATGGTCAGTATGACCATTGCTTGCTGAAGTGATATTGACCACTACAATATATGCATGCAAAAATAGCTGGTATTTTCTGTCGCATGTATATTAATATATATTTAAATACTTCCTTTCAAATTCAGCGCTTAAAAATCTCACTCGTACCTCAGATGGTCGTTAGGAAGAACTTTTGATATTTCCAGCAAAATCCAAAGTCAAAATCATGTCCAAAACTGAAGAAATCCCCGCCGATTTGTTTTGCGATCGCTTGTTGTTTACATACCACCGATGTCTTAGACTAAAATCAGCCAATAAAATTTTTGTCCACAAAGATACTCGGGATCGCAAGCGCACATCGATCTCTATGATTGCGCACACAGAAAATCGGGACTTTTCCGTGTATGCGATAGGGACCAAATTTTTAACGACAAAAATCTTTTGGGGAGATGTCAGCGCTCGCGGCGACCAGGAAATGTACACAATGACTCCGATAGCTTGTTTCGCCAGAATCAACATTAAATTATGGTTTTCAGTTTTGGAATCTTTTTGCATGCATACGTGTATATCGTAGTGGTCAATATGACCACTATTCGTGGTGTGTGATAGGTAAATGAGTCTCTAACTCTTTGCTCTGTCTTATTAAATGTCAAATAAGCATATCCTAGAACGGCAGGGCATGGCTCCTACTTGGTGGGGTCCCTGGCAGAGCGAAGGCGGGTAGATGGGCGAGGTCCAGGGGATGGTTCACAGTCAGGGGGTACCGGTGAAGGGTCTGGGGCAGCAAGGGGACATTACTTCAGGCCGGGATGGTTGTGAGAGAGGAGAGACCAGAGCGCTATGCGAAGCTGGCCAGGTGTACCCTGAGGTGTTGGTGAGTGACGAGGCTGGTGAGGCAGCAGGGGCGGAGCAAGGGCGGGTCATGGCCGGTTGGGGGAGGCAAAGATCAAAGCCTGTCAGACAGCTGGCACCCAGCTGGGTGTAACATTACAGATACGCGCGACCTAAGCTAACAGCAAACTCGTTTGCTATTGGCTGGTGAAGAAAGGAATATGGAATGATCTTTGGACTTTGGACAATCCATGAAGCTACAAACCAAACCAAGCACCTGTCATGTACATACACGATAGTGAGAGTGACTTGTGGGCGTGGTCATCCAGACCACATGGATGTTGGAGTCTGCAAGACAGGGGCGTAACTGATCCTGAACTTATGTGGAATGTGGTGTGTCTGGACCTCGGCAAGATCATGGAGTGTGTGAAATCTATCACTGTAGTAGTATTATGGACAAGGGTCACAAAGCCGAGGTCACTGAAGATTCAGTGTACATGTAGTCAAGTAGGCCCCGTTGTCAACATTTTCTCTCATACAAAAGATAAAATGCATTGACATGAATGTCATAGATGTAATAAACTCCTCTACAAAGAAAAATAATGAAATAGCTGATGCATCATTTTTCCATTGTCACAAGTGTGCTCTGATGTCCTAAAAAGCTTGTGAGTTAAAAAAAAAAATGGGTGAATGTACGAAAAACTGCGTCATGCACTTGAATGCATGAAGTGTGTGCGTGTGTAAGTGTGTATAGATCACCAATTATGACGGGAAAAGAACTATTTTGCAGATTTTAGTTCTGTTGCTGTTTCTTTTTATCCTTTACTAAATCCTTTCTTTTTGTCACTAATTTTCCATTAGAAAGTATGAAAGTATGAACTGTAGTTTGGCATGAAAGAGCAAGCGAGCATAATGTGGAGTGTTTTTGTTTTTTTATCACTGCGGCGGGGTCAAAAGTTGGGGGTGCGGTTTATAGAACGTTATTTACGGTAAATATCTAAATATGCTGTTGTCTTATTTTAGAAATTTTATTCACAAGCCTCAAAATGTCTTTCACGTCAAAACTCTTGAACTGCATGTAAATTGAATGAGTATGCAGACATTGGCACCTTCGTTATTTCAATGTTGCTCTAATTTTGCAAAATTACCCTTTAGAATATCAGGAATGATATAAACTTAAGCTTTAGAGGAATATTAAAGATATTTTTGTTCATTTTCAGGTCAAACTCTCAGGTGCACAGACATGGGCTCTCTGCTCGCAGCAGCATTACTCACTCATACACATACAAGGTTATCTTAAGATAACCTCATACTCCATACATGCTGTCCTGTTAGATTTCAGTGTCTACCACCTTTGAGCCTCTCCCATGTCACTTGCAGGATTTCTCACATTTTCCTGAAGACTTACCTTTTCATTGTTCCGAAAATCACGAAGTTTTCCTCCCATAATTTTTATGCCTCCGCCCACCGAAGGTGGGTGCCGGAGGCATTATGTTTTCGGGTTGTCCGTCCGTCCGTCCGTCCGTCCGTGCGTCCGTGCGTCCGTCCCTCCGTCCCACTTCTCGTTACCGCGATATCTGAAGAATCATTTGAGGTAGGAACCTCAAACTTGGTACTAGTATGTATCCCCATACGAAGATGAACTGATTAGATTTTGGGGTAAGTAGGTCAAAGGTCAGAGGTCACAGAGGTCAATTTACATGAAATTACATGAAATTCTTGGTTTTTAGCACTGTTACCGCGATATCTCAAGAACTGTTTGAGGTAAGAACTTCAAACTTGTTACTAGTATGTTTCCCTATACGAAGATGAACTGAGTAGATTTTGGGGTAAGGAGGTCAAAGGTCAGAGGTCACAGAGGTCAATTTACATGAAATTACATGGAATTAGAGGTTTTTAGCACCATTACCGCGACATCTCAAGAACTATCTGAGGTAAGAACTTCAAACATGGTACCAGTATGCATCCCCATAGAAAGATGAACTGATTAGATTTTGGGGTAAGTAGGTCAAAGGTCAGAGGTCACAGAGGTCAATTTACATAAAATTACATGAAATTACTGGTTTTTAGCCTCGTTATCAAATATTTCTAGAACAGTTTGAGCCATCAACTGAATTTAGGCGGAGGCATATAGGAGACGCAGTCGCATTCATCTTGTTTACAATATATTTAAGTATAAAAAGGTAAAAAACGCAGCAGTTTTCCGTGTTGTACTTCACCGACTGAGTGTACATGTACGGATATGCATCGGGCAATATCGGCGACTAGTCTACATTCAGTCGCTTATATTTGAAACTGATTTATTATTGTTCAGTCAATTTCTTTGTTTCTATTTGTTTTTAGTAAAACTGGACTGGACTGGTCATCCTTATACCCATAATGGTAGGTGGAAGAAAGACACCAAACATGTTGGAGAGGAGGGTCAACAAAACGCTCTACAAAGTGAGTTAAAATATGAATTTCCTCTGAACTTCTGACGTCATGCTGTAAATCAGAGATCAGAGACCATTTTGTTTCTTTGTTTGCATCTTAACAGGGATCTTATCACATCGCTTGCACAAAATGACACTTAGACTCGCCATCCTTGTCCCAATCCATGTCCATTTGCGGAGACTTACCACGCTCATTGATGCAGTACTTGCCCGACAGCTGCTGGTCAGACTTGACCGATAACAATAACGATAACGAGATATTTCACTGAAGGACCTCCCTACCCCTGTCTTACTATTAACATACGCAAGCATACTCACATGAGTTAAATGTCATTTTTCCGAGGTTCATAATTTCGAAGTTTCATTTTTCCAGAGGTTCATAATTCCGAAAAATGAGGTTTCATAGTTCCAAAAATGAAAAAGGGTTGAACTTCATAATTCCGAGGGTTCGTATTCAAAAAGTTGTGTAAGACTCTATTGCATTTTTGGAATTAAGAACATTCGGAATAACGAACCTTCGGAATAATGCATCAAATGTTTGAATTTATGAAGCCTATTTGTGTTTCGGAATTATGAAAAAAAAAATCCCCCCCCCAAAATGAACCTTCTGAAAAACCCCTAACATGATGCACCACGCGGTACCCCGGGGTACCACGTTGTGTAGCGCCATCTCACGTCCACTCGAGTACAACCCCAGAGTTATGAATGCAGTGCGTGTACGTAGTCACAATGCATGTTAACAGTGCAGTGTTATTATGCATGGTGTGCATGCACTGTACTGCTGCTCGCAGCCCTCACAAGCTCAAGCGCAGTGCCTATAGCGTTATTAGCTCCCGGCCCGCGGCTCAAACTTGGTTTTATGTCACTTCTTCCTAAAAAAAATCACTTCATCGTTACTGTATTTTGGCTGTCAAACTTTCAAACTTAGACAATGGTGGAAGGTAATGGTGGATACGGAAATTTACTGTAAGGGAAAGGACGTAAAAGACGGAAGATTCCAAGGACCGAGAAAGTTGAAAGAACACAATATCGTGCAATACAGAAGTTGGGGGACGAGCAGGCCGCTGATCTGTGTACATGGTAGCGGTTTTTAGGAAGGCGAGTAACGGGGGAGACAAGGAGCAGGCCGATGGTGTTGTGACACTGCTGGCCCAATCCCTCTCTCAAATCGAAGAAATAGAAATCAATAATAGAATAATTACTCACAACAACAATGAATTTGAGAAAAATACATGACTTATAGGATGTTTTACAAGAACATGGGACACAATTGAATGTTGAAAAAATCACACAAAAATAATTTCCCACTTTTTGGTAACCCAGGGTACAGCCCTAAAAAAAAATTAAATAATTCAAAAAAATGGCGGATTTTTATTTGGTACCCCAGGGTACCATTTATGTCATCACATGTACACTCAACATTGTAGGGTATACATGTACCTTTTGATTGAAAATGTTTTTATGCCTCCGCCCACCGAAGGTGGGTGCCGGAGGCATTATGTTTTCGGGTTGTCCGTCCGTCCCACTTCTCGTTACCGCGATATCTGAAGAATCATTTGAGGTAGGAACCTCAAACTTGGTACTAGTATGTATCCCTATACGAAGATGAACTGATTAGATTTTGGGGTAAGGAGATGAAAGGTCAGAGGTCACAGAGGTCAATTTACATGAAATTCTTGGTTTTTTAGCACCGTTAACGCGATATCTCAAGAACTATCTGAGGTGAGAACTTCGCACTTGGTACCAGTATGTATCCCCATAGAAAGATGAACTGATTAGATTTTGGAGTAGGTAGGTCAAAGTTCAGAGGTCACAGAGGTCAATTTACATGAAATTACACGAAATTCGTGATTTTTAGCACCGTTACCGCGATTTCTGAAGAACTATTTGAGGTAAGAACTTCAAACATGGTACCAGTATGCATCCCCATAGAAAGATGAACTGATTAGATTTTGGGGTAAGTAGGTCAAAGTTCAGAGGTCACAGAGGTCAATTTACATGAAATTACACGAAATTCGTGATTTTTAGCACCGTTACCGCGATTTCTGAAGAACTATTTGAGGTAAGAACTTCAAACTTGGTACCAGTATGTATCCCCATAGAAAGAGGAACTGATTAGATTTTGGAGTAGGTAGGTCAAAGTTCAGAGGTCACAGAGGTCAATTTACATGAAATTACACGAAATTCGTGATTTTTAGCACCGTTACCGCGATTTCTGAAGAACTATTTGAGGTAAGAACTTCAAACTTGGTACCGGTATGCATCCCCATAGAAAGATGAACTGATTAGATTTGGGGGTAAGTAGGTCAGAGGTCACAGAGGTCAATTTACATGAAATTACATGAAATTACTGGTTTTTAGCCTCGTTATCAAATATTTCTAGAACAGTTTGAGCCATCAACTGAATTTAGGCGGAGGCATATAGGACACGCAGTCGCATTCATCTTGTTATTGTTATCGTTACCGTTATCAGTCAAGTCTGACCAGCCCTTTACAGTCCCAAATAAAAACTTTGTCAGTGCCTGTAAAAAGAGGCCAAAATATATCCTTTTTGCTGGTAAAAACCTGTCACAATGAGTGCAACAATCTTTGCGTGGAACATTTTGATTTTTCGGATATAGCCAAAGTTTATGGTCCCATTTTGCAATCGGTCTTAACCAGATGGCAAAACTGGAAACAACTTCAACTGACCTGGAAGCGTGGTTAGTGCTATACAATACATGTATATCAACATCACATTGGCAAGGTTTTTTTTTTCCAAATAGTGAATTTTTTTAGCACACATAAAAATAGATTTATTATGTTGGGGCCCATGGCTACTTGCACCTGAACAAATAAAAGCAGAGCAAAGTAGATCAAATGAATGTCTCATGACAGACATACATGTACATGTACTTACATCGGGCCTTTTGAAGAATTTTTAAATTGACACAGTTGAAACAGAGGGGGTTTTGATTTGTATAATAATCACTTCTTTGTTTGATGGTAATTCTGCTTAGATGGACCTTCTTGAGGAATTTAGAGACCCAAATGAAGCAGAGGAAACAACAATTTATACACCAATTTACTTCTTCATTTCAAGATGATCATACTTCTGCCAGGCCTTCATGAATTTCATAACACATTGAATGAATCAAAAGAATCAAAAACAGGAAATAGAAAAGAACAGAGAAAAGATCAGATGACAAAACTCAAAGAGGAATTGAATTGGAAATTCCACTCATACTAATGTCTGAGAAAAAGTTTGTTAATACAGGTATGATATGTGAGCATTTCAGGATTTTGATTTGTTCATTATATTAACTTCTATAAAAGGGATTTCTTAATGTGCGCTGAAGCTATTCTCTTCATAATCAGAAAGCTTAAAAAAACGTAAGAATAAAATTATTCTATTATCAACCATTGACACAAGAGTGGTAAGGTGAAATAAGCACTTTGGAAAGAAGCAATGGGGAAGGACCACCGATGATAATGGTCTGTCGAGTATGACATAGGCATATGGACGCACTGATCTCCACTGCATATTCATTAACTACTGCGTGAATGTGCTTCTGCGACAAAATACATTGCTTATAAACTTGGCATTTACTCTGTTTTAATGCATTTTTCGCCACTTCTGCACTTTAGCTTGCATACAGGTTCCTGGGTTTCTTTTCTTCTCTATCCCCCCAAATTATCTAAATTTTAATATTTTTGTGATGCGTTTCACACAGCGATGTTGAACAAGCTGTACCTGTTGTACACATATGGGAGCATAGCTGTGTGAGTGAGTGATTGAGTAGCAGGCTGGTAACATTTTCATGGTAGTTTCGAGCATGATAGCGAATAAAAAATTTTTTCATTCAAGCAATATATATGAATGACGGGTTTCTGAGATATTTCTATGCCTCCGCCCACCGTAGGTGGTAGCCGGAGGCATTATGTTTTCGGGTCGTCTGTGCGTCCGTCCCCTTTTCGTTCTCGCGATAACTTCAAAACTGAAGACGAAAAGTTGATCGGTTGTCTCACGATGTGCAAACGAGGAAAGCTACGTTTTGACCGCTACTGCTAGTCTTCGTCAGGCAATGAGCATAGACTTCGCTGCGCGCGGGTTATATAGCAGCGGCGGGGGTCCGGGGAGCCCGGGTGCGTGCTATTGTCTGTCTCTACTCGGGTGCTGTGATTGGTCTGTGCCGCTGACCAATCACCGGACACGGTGTCATTGTTGGGCCCCGCCAGTGCAGGGGCGGCGCTGTCTCTAACTGGGTGCATGCTGTTGTTTGTCTCTACTGGGGCGCTGTGATTGGTCGGTGCCGCTGGCCAATCACCGGACACGGAGTCATTGTTGAGCCCAGCCGGTGCGGGGGCGGCGCTGTCTCTAACTTGTTCCAACCGGTTTGCCGAGTGGCGTCGTATGGCTAGCAACCATTCCTCTGGGATGTCAATGCCATTATCCCTATTAATATTGCTTGGATGCAAACGGATCTGAATCGCTTCCTTAACTCGGCGCGTATACCAATGCTTGTCGTGCGCAATACAGCTGATCTCATCCCAGTTAGGGCGATGATCGGAGTTCCACGCATGCTCTGCGACAGTAGAACTGTCGGTGCGCATAAGCCGAACATCCCGGCGATGTTCTTGCATACGTTCCCCAACAGGCCTACCTGTCTCGGCAAGGGATCTTGTAAACAACCCCATTGCGTCTGCCGGGGAGAGCGCGGTCTTTCGGACGGACCAGCTGGTTACGGATGCTGTCAGACTTAAAGACGACGGGAACGCCATGCTTCTCCAAACACCGGCGGAGTAGGTTGGAGATGCTATCAACAAACGAAAGCATTACGGTAGATTTAAATTGCGTGGGGTGCTCAGGAATAGCGCTCTTCTTCCAGCGACTCGATTAACAAACGAGCAAGGATAGCCATTAGAAATGACAGCTGAGGCGACATGCCGCTTCTCCGATGCTGTGCAATGGGGTTTACTAACGATGCATGAAGCTCTGTCGTAGAGACACTTCACTACCCCGTGCTTCACGGACTTCGGATGGTCCGAATCGTAAGCTAGGTATTGATCGGTGTGGGTGGGCTTCCTATATACAGTGGCCGTCGGTGTCGCGGGGCACCATGGTATCGAGAAAGGCAATGCGCTCATTGCATTCCGTCTCCATAGTGAAACGAATGGAGGGCTGTTGCGAGTTCATGTGCTTAAGCAGATCATTGGCGGACGATCTACAGTCCCGCCCGCGGGCAACGTCACGCGTCCGTCTAAATATACGCGTCCTCATTGCGGGCAGCACTTCGTCTAAACGCGTTCGGGCGTACTAGGGTAAACGGACTAGTCTAAATGCCCTAGTACGGCCGGACGAGGGTTTGTGTGCAAGCGTGATGTTTGAGATGAGCCGCGAGAACGGCACGGGTCCGACATCTTTTTGATTTATGTTTCATATTTGTTTTCTCTTGTTTATATTCCATTTTATAATTCTGCAATGTCCCTCCTCTTTCAAGACGTTAAAGACAAGGTGTTGCCGATGTTACCAAAACATCCTTATGATTTGTGTTTCATCTTTATTTTCTCATTTGTCTCATTGCTCCGATGTCTTTGACACACAAAAAAACAACTTTCGAGCTTCTAATTTTGTAGTGAAAATTTACAGAAAATTCCGCTGCCCACATATTGTATTTTCCGTCTTATAGATCTAATTCATTTGGTAAGTAGATTCGCTGTAATTTATGCGCCGAACCAATTTTCTATTCGATAAAACATTTTGCGTTGTATACTTCATCCCTTTCATGTTTTATTTGGGTTGAATATTATCCATTAGTTACGCGCCAAACAATTTCCGATTCGATAAATATATGTTGCGTCTTAGTTCTAATTTATTTGTTGTTTCATTTGGTCAGTAGATTCTCTGTAATTTATGCGCCGAACCAATTTTCTATCCGATATAAACATTTTGCTTGTATACTTCATTCATTTCATGTTTTATTTGGGTTGAATATTATCCATTAGTTACGCGCCAAATCAATTTTCGATTCGATAAATATATTTTGCGTCTTAGTTCTATTTTATTTTTTAGTTTTATTTGTTGTTTTATTTGTTGTTTCATTTGGTCAGTAGATTCTTTGTAATTTATGCGCCGAACTAATTTTCTAATCGATATGAACATTTTGCGTTGTATACTTTATCCATTTGATGTTTTATTTGGGTTGAATATTATCCATTAGTTACGCGCCAAACGCAATTTTCGATTCGATAAATATATTTTGCGTCTTAGTTCTAATTTATTTGTTGTTTCATTTGGTCAGTAGATTCTCTGTAATTTATGCGCCGAACCAATTTTCTATCCGATATAAACATTTTGCGTTGTATACTTCATTCATTTCATGTTTTATTTTGGTTGAATATTATTCATTAGTTACGCGCCAAATCAATGTCCGATTCGATAAATGTATATTTGCGTCTTATAGTTCTAATTTATTTGTTGTTTCATTTGGTCAGTAGATTCTCTGTAATTTATGCGCCGAACCAATTTTCTATCCGATATAAACATTTTGCGTTGTATACTTCATTCATTTCATGTTTTATTTGGGTTGAATATTATCCATTAGTTACGCGCCAAATCAATTTTCGATTCGATAAATATATTTTGCGTCTTAGTTCTGATTTATTTGTTGTTTCATTTGGTCAGTAGATTCTTTGTAATTTATGCGCCGAACCAATTTTCTAATCGATATAAACATTTTACGTTGTATACTTTATCCATTTGATGTTTTATTTGGGTTGAATATTATCCATTAGTTACGCGCCAAATCAATTTCCGATTCGATAAATGTATTTTGCGTCTTATAGTTCTAATTTATTTGTTGTTTCATTTGGTCAGTAGATTCTCTGTAATTTATGCGCCGAACCAATTTTCTATCCGATATAAACATTTTGCGTTGTATACTTCATTCATTTCATGTTTTATTTGGGTTGAATATTATCCATTAGTTACGCGCCAAACAATTTCCGATTCGATAAATATATGTTGCGTCTTAGTTCTAATTTATTTGTTGTTTCATTTGGTCAGTAGATTCTCTGTAATTTATGCGCCGAACCAATTTTCTATCCGATATAAACATTTTGCGTTGTATACTTCATTCATTTCATGTTTTATTTTGGTTGAATATTATTCATTAGTTACGCGCCAAATCAATGTCCGATTCGATAAATGTATATTTGCGTCTTATAGTTCTAATTTATTTGTTGTTTCATTTGGTCAGTAGATTCTCTGTAATTTATGCGCCGAACCAATTTTCTATCCGATATAAACATTTTGCGTTGTATACTTCATTCATTTCATGTTTTATTTGGGTTGAATATTATCCATTAGTTACGCGCCAAATCAATTTTCGATTCGATAAATATATTTTGCGTCTTAGTTCTGATTTATTTGTTGTTTCATTTGGTCAGTAGATTCTTTGTAATTTATGCGCCGAACCAATTTTCTAATCGATATAAACATTTTACGTTGTATACTTTATCCATTTGATGTTTTATTTGGGTTGAATATTATCCATTAGTTACGCGCCAAATCAATTTCCGATTCGATAAATGTATTTTGCGTCTTATAGTTCTAATTTATTTGTTGTTTCATTTGGTCAGTAGATTCTCTGTAATTTATGCGCCGAACCAATTTTCTATCCGATATAAACATTTTGCGTTGTATACTTCATTCATTTCATGTTTTATTTGGGTTGAATATTATTCATTAGTTACGCGCCAAATCAATTTCCGATTCGATAAATGTATTTTGCGTCTTATAGTTCTAATTTATTTGTTGTTTCATTTGGTCAGTAGATTCTCTGTAATTTATGCGCCGAACCAATTTTCTATCCGATATAAACATTTTGCGTTGTATACTTCATTCATTTCATGTTTTATTTGGGTTGAATATTATCCATTAGTTACGCGCCAAATCAATTTTCGATTCGATAAATATATTTTGCGTCTTAGTTCTATTTTATTTTTTAGTTTTATTTGTTGTTTTATTTGTTGTTTCATTTGGTCAGTAGATTCTTTGTAATTTATGCGCCGAACCCATTTTCAAGTCGATAAATGTACTTTGCGTCTTATAGTTCTAATTTATTTGTTGTTTCATTATATTTTGGTCAGTAGATTCTTTGTAATTTATGCGCCGAACCAATTTTCTAGATTTGGGTTCATAATTCCGAAAATGAAGTGGGGTTCATATTTCCGGGAATGTTTATATTTCTGAAGGTTCTTAACCCGCTGACTACTGAATTATTTAATTCTCATAGGCTTTATACAGGAGACACCCGGTTCTAGGGCTATATTATATTTTCGTAATTACGAATCCTACATGGAGCCTTCATCGTTTTCGAAATATACGTAAAGAACCTTCTGAATAACGAATCTTCACAAAAATATGTCACTTATTTGGAATTGTGAACCCCCTCGCTATGGAAAATTTGTATTTCGGAATTACACGCCTGATGAGTTATGAAACGAATTTTCTGAAATACTATTAGACCTACTATAAAATTCATGCCGTCATTTCAAGCCGCGACTATGCGCTATTTTGCTTAAGAAACATTGGAGATAAAAGTAAGAGAAAACTTCTTGTCATTTCAATTTTACTATGGAACTAATACTATGATAAAGACGAGCGACATCTCTGTTGTTTTAGATCATCAGCATGCAGGCGCGCAGCCAGTGGGTACGATGGGGATGGGGGTGGTCGCCAAGGCCAAAAAAAAAAAAGTTTTCGCGGGTGGGGGGGGGGGGGGGTGGTGTTGGAGGAAAGAAACCACCCCCCCCCCCCCACCTCCACGCAACCACCCCTGTTACACACAGTACAGTATTGCCCCGGAGTACTTTTTCTGATAAAACGTCGAAGTTTTCGCGCTTCGCAGTGCATGCATCATAGCGTCTAAACACAAGTCAGTTGAAAATCAGTCCCGTCGTCGAACCGTATTTATCTCGAATTTGCTATTAAACGTCAGAGCTTTTGCGCTTCTCGCAGGAGGGGTGGCGGGTGGGAGCCCCCCCCCCCCCACGCCACCCCTGTAACAATCATACAATGCAGTATTGCCCGATAGTAATTTGCGCTTAAATAAGTTAAAAGCAGTCATGACGTCGAACTATACAGTGCAGTATTTTTTTTTTTTTTTTATATATCAAAGGAGAATATATACATGTACATGTATAGTTGTATAACGTATATTGTACAATCAGGTTTAAAGAACTATAAATTGTGACATTGAAACTTACAGTTACATTGTAGAAATACACATAACAGTGACGAACGACAAAGAAGCAATTTATCGGGGATGAAAAAAAATTCCTTTGGCGTTGGTGTACTAATAACAGACAAACGTTGACGACCGTCATGAAGTAAGTTATTTCATACACATAGGCATACGGGCACTATTTTTCTCGGGGTGCTGACGTCGCTTACCCGAATATTAACTTTTCCATTTTCTAAATTTTGCGAGCGAGTGATGCGAGTAAGCGAAAATTTGACACTTAATACAGTATACAGTGCAGTATTGCACCCCGCCACTGTTTTTCACAAGGGAACACGGTACACTTGATCTTAGACTCTATTCTAGGTTCTTATGAGATGTTAAATTCAGGATCAATAATCATAAAACTGTATAAAGCAAAAAAAGAAAAAAAAACCTTCATAGGGAATGCATTTTAGTGAAAGGCGCTAGAAATTACAAATTATTACTATGTACGACCTCCCCCGCGCCTCAAAAAGACAGAAGGTTCTTAGAAAGCGGGAGGTCCATTGATGGATTATTGATCATTATTTACAACAAAAACGATCTTTTCTTTTCAGTATCGACACTCCCCTCCTTGTGTCAAACTCCTGCCTTCCAATTTATGACAGGAAGTTCTTAGAAATCGGAACCCATTGATAGATTAATGACCATGCCATGAAAAGGTGACACACGTCTATTGTGTAAAGGGGAGCTGGAGTTCTGGGAAAGGGTTAAAAAAATAATTTCTGAACTTTCTTACTCTTACTACGTT
The DNA here is from genome assembly GCA_025617745.1 of Heliocidaris erythrogramma. NCBI lineage: Eukaryota > Metazoa > Echinodermata > Echinoidea > Camarodonta > Echinometridae > Heliocidaris > Heliocidaris erythrogramma. The sequence continues at coordinate 22,494,181 of CM046866.1, forward strand.
CGTTTGGAAGATTATCATACTAGATATATGTCCCCTGAAAAGGATTGCTCTTCAAATGCCCTCACAAAAAGTAAATGTAAGCTTTCAAAACAGAATTATGAAGAGCGTTCGAAATTATGATATAGGTGTGTGATTTTGGAGAGAGGGAATTGTTTTTTAAAGCTCCAGTTAAATAGATCGGAGAGAAACGATGGCTTGCGAGCTGGGACGCAGTTTATCTTCATCCCGCTGTTTAGCATGATGATGATAAGAGTCCAATTCTGTAACTCTTTTAACAACCGAAAAGAAAAGGAAGTCAACATTTTGACCAGAAAGAAAATGATCTTTTTTCGAGATTATGAAACAAGTGCATGATTTTTTTATTTTAACCTCGGGTAAACTAGAGCGGAGTGAAGCGTTGACATTCGAGCTATATATAAACGCAGTTTATCTTCGTCCCGCTGTTTTAACATTAGGATGATACATTTCAATTATGTAACGATTATTACAGCCGAAAAGAAAAGAAAGTTAGCTTTATTTATAACGAGATTATAAAACAAACGCGTGATTTAGAAGGACATAGGGGGAGAGAGAGAGAGAGAGAGAGAAGAAAAAATAAATAATCGTCTCGTGCAGGGGCCTGAGGAGGTGCTCCATTAATTCTTGTTCTTTGAAAGGGGCGGATTCTATACCTCCGTAACATGCAGACATGGGGAAAAGAAAAGAAATTTAGCTTTTAGAAACCCGTAGATACACATTTTAAAAATAATTAGAGCAGGGTAAAATAATATCCACATTAGCCTTTTTTGTTCCCATCGCTTTTAATCCAGTAAAAAGAAAAGAGTATATACAAATTTCAAAACAGAATTAAGAACTTTCGGCATTATGATACATGTACGTGATTTAGAAGGAAAGAAAGAATTGTCAGGGCGTTAATTTTACAAGAGGCAGTTACGATTAAAAAAAAAACTGCAGTAAATAGAGCGGAAACACAGACTGTTTTTCTTTAGCAGAGAGAAAGTGAACTCAGCCGAGATTATCATACAAGTGCATGATTTAGGAGAGAGAGAAACTCGATAATCGTGTGTTAGAAGTAATAAGACATTACATTTTTTATTCGTGCGCTGTAGATGTGGAAGGAAAAAGGCATGCTGACGAAAAGAGGTCACATACCATTCACACGACCAGAATGATTGACATGTTTACAATAGCGCGCAAAATGTCGGTTTCACCACCAAAGGGCGGTGGCTTTGCGAAGCGAAAAGCAAGTACAAGTAATTTATGCATTTTGTTTCTCGTCACCTCTGAATAGTGTACATTACGAGACGGATGAACATACATACAAAATCTTGATTTTCAAAACCACTTTCGAGAGGGTGGGGGGGGGGGGGGAGTCTGATTTGGAAATGGTTATATGGCAAGTTTTGTTCAAGCACGAAACAAAACAAAAAAATACAAATAATAAGCCTATCAGATACAAAGTCATGTACATCATTACAGCTCTTTAATTGTTTCTTTGGTTACTCCAAATGCCGCTTAGCCAATTTCATGGCGGGAGGGGCTCTGACGCTTTTAATAGCAAATTTTGATTAAAAGGTAGCGGCTCGTAGACATGTTTTTTTTTTCACCCCCCCCCCTCCCCCCATATATCACTTTTCTCCCTTCCCTCCCCCACTCTCCCAATCTTCTCTTTCTTTCTCACTGCTTCTGTCTAGGTTTTTGGCTTCTTCTCCCTCCCCTCTTTCTGTCGCTCTCTTCTTCCTTCTTCTCCCTTCTCCCTTTTTTTTTTTGGGGGGGGGGTGTTTTTTGTCGAGATGAGTATATATAAAAGGCACGCTGAAGAAATCAGAACACAATACCAGCACTCAACCAGAATGTTGTGCGCAAAATTAGTTTCACTATCAAGCGGCGGTGTCTTTGAGGAGCGCAAGTTATTTTCTCTCTCTCTCGGTCGCTGGTCACTCTCTGTTCTGTTTTTTCCCTATCGCTCCCCACCCTCCCAATCTTCTCTCTTTCTCACTGCTTCTTATATACTCGTAATCTGTTCTGTCTCGGTCTTTGCTCCCTCGTCCTCCCTGAATCCCCTCTTCTTCGTTTTTAAAAATCTCATCCACTTTCCTCCTCTCCCCGCTTCTCACTACTCTCACTCTCTGCTCACCCTTCTCTTTCTACTCCCTCTCCCTTACTCCATTTTTTTTCAGCCACCCCTCCCCCACTCTAGAAATTCGAGTTCCATTCTGCTACTTCATATTGATTTTTAAAATGTCCCTTTGCTTCCTGTGACTACATGCAAGCTATATTATCGGCCATTTATCACTTTCGAAATATGATTTTCACCAGTGACAAATCAAAATGACTCAATGTTTTTATTTTATATTCTGTTTGAGTCAGGATAATTAGGAGTAATAAGACAGACAATTTTATTCGGTATTTGTGCGGTAGATGTGGAAAGAATAAGGCGCGTTGGCGAAAAGAGGACACGACACCATTCACTTGACCAGAATGATTTACATGTTTACAATAACGCGCAAAATGTCGGTTTCACCATAAAAGGGCGGTGGCTTCGCGGAGCCAGAAGAACATGGCAAGTAATTTATGCATTTTGTTTCTCGTCACCTCTGAATGTGATCTAATGTACATTACGAGACGGATGGACAAGTTTGTATGGCAAGTTTTGTTCCAAGCACGAAACAAAACAGAAAATAAAAATAATATCAAGCCTATCAGATCATGTACATTATTAAGCTCAGACAGGAAAAATGCAACCGCTTAGTCTGGATTTAATTTTATGGGAGGAGCGGTTGTAAGCGCACGAACCGTGCCGGGAGGGGCTCCCGCGCGAAGCTCTGACGTTTTATAGCGAATTGGAGATAAATATAACGGCTCGTAGCACCCTTTTAGACGGAAAATAGTTAGTTCGTCGCCGGGACTGCTTTCCACCATATGTAAAAGTGGTGGATGCGGGGAGGGGAGTTCCAAGGAGTTCTCACTTTTTTTAAGTTGACGTTTAAGGGGGAGGCCGCCCCCACCGCCCCTCCCTGGCCACCCGCCTGAAAAAACGGGGTTTCGTATATTAAAATATTGATAATCAGAGCCCTCGTTGCTTCCTGTAAGAAGTCCAGTACGGCAGTGAATGGCAGTAGCAGCCCCCTTGCCGGAAGGCGACGCCCTAATACTACCATGACTACGGCATAATTAAAAAAAAGAAAAAAAAAAAAAGGCATAAAGTCTTTTTAAAAAATAGGGTTAGTAATTCCGAAAATTTATGTAGTCTATTGAATTTTCAGAATTACGAACCGTAGGAGTAACGAACCCTATGCATTATGACATGAAGGACAGTCAGGACACCACCCAAATAAAATTTAGTAATGGGCTTGAGTGAGATAGGCCCCCTGTATAACAGAAAAAAAATGTACGACGATCGTGACGATTAAACATGAAGCACTGTGGTGATCAAAGTTTACGTTCTTCAATATTTTATGACAGCATTAAAACATTCATTCATTCTTGTATTTTCTTTCTTGTACATGTTTGTTTCTTTAAAAAGTAAATACATCACTGTAATGTATCACCACACACTTAAAAATATATCATGATTTAGTAAATTCACTTTAAAAAAAAAAGACGTATTTACAATAATCTTGCTGATTCGGATAAACTTTCGATAAACTTTTATCTGGTGTTCATCCTAGAAAAAAAGAAACCACTGACAATTATTTTTGTCAAACTTGGCGCACATTTCACTATTTTAGAAATGTTATATTTTATTCATGATTCCTCATAATCTAGAGAATTTCAAGTAAACCAAACTCCAAGCAAAATGTTAAGACTTCAAACGGGCGCAACTAGTTATATTTTAAAGAAAATAAAGGATATCCCGATCTCAAATTGCGATGTCGTTTTGCTAGGCAACATATAAAAAAAGGTACTAAAACAATAACTCAGCGTACGTCAGTTTATTATCTATTAAATATGAAGAATAGGGCGCAGACAGGACGCAGAATGTAAAATAAGTAGATCCGCGTTTATTCAGCAACCTATCCGCATAATCTCGAAAGATTCTATTCACCGTCTTCTAAACATTTCCCGTCGTTTCCGCACTTTCGGAGAGGGCAAAATTTCCGCGTCCATATTTTTGGTCGGGACCAAAATTTGGATGCGGAAATGAACTTCCCGACACCTTCGACAACTTAAATTATTTCCTAATATTGTCCTCATATATATCTAAATGGTTGTCGGGAAATTAAATAAAACCCTTTTTATTACAAAGAGAAATACTTTTTTCGGACGAAGCCACGCAATCTTTCTTCCTGAGGTAGCGTTATTTTTTAGTCCAAGTACCCTCAAATGTACGAGTATTTCCGCATTCACGCACGACTGACTTTGAGGGTACCGGACGCGTCCGATTTTCGTCTAAGCGCGGGCAGGTCTCGTCCATTCTTTGTTTCGGGCGTGACGTTGCCCGCGGGCGGAACTGTATGAGTAATGATAAAAGTATCATCGACATATCGCCTCCACAACCTATGAACGCAATCGGGTGGGCAGGTCTTCAGCGCGTGTTCTTCAAAGGACTCCATGAAGAGATTGGCGATAACTGCGGAAACTGGACTGCCCATGGCCGCTCCTTCTTGCTGGTCATAGAAGCAACTATTGTACATGAAATAGGTAGACTGCAACACAAACTTCAAAAGTTCAACTATCTTAGCCGGAGATTGCCGAGTGCGCTCGGGTAAACTATTGTCGGAATCAAGCCTGCGGAGTGCGACATCACATGCGACGCTGATGGGTACGTTGGTGAACAATGATACCACATCGAAAGTACCATAACCTCATGATCTTGTATGGTTTCGCTGCGCAAAAAATCAACAAACGACGCTGAATTGTGGACAGCATGTCCGTTAGAACCGATTAAAGGAGCGAGGATGTCGTCTAGGAACTTCGAAGTGTTATAAGCAAAAGAGCTCACACACGAAACTATGGGGCGCAGCGGGGTGTCGGGCTTCTGGATCTTAGGCAGTCCATAGATCCTAGGCGGTTGCTTCTGCGAAGGTCTCAACTTGCGGTAAGTAGGATCATCGATGTCAACATTCTTGTGATGGCCGCGGAGAATGGGCGCAAGCTTGCGGGAGAGGCGATACGGTCTGGATTCAATTAAATCAGACATTTTGGCGTGTTAGACATCCGCGTCCAGGATAACACTGGCGCGGCTTTTGTCAGCTGGCAAAATCATAATAGAGTCGTCTTCCTTGAGCGATCTCAAGGCTGTGCGCATACCGGGAGTGATATTGGGCTTCGGCGGTTTGGCTACAGAGAGGATAGCACTCACCTCTCATGAAGCCAACGGTTTCGTCGCCAAGGGAACGGATGGAGGACTCCACCTTAGCAATAATCTCGGTGGTAACTTCAAAACTGTTTTATGGATCAGTTTGTAACTTGGCCCATATATGCATATGGAGGGAGGATGAACTGATTAGATTTTGAGGTCTCAAGGTCAAAGGTCAAGGGTCATAGAGGTCATTATATACATAAAAATGGTTCGTTCTTGTGATAACTTAGGAGCCATTTGGTGGATCAGCTTCTAACTTAGCCCATGTATTCATATGGGAGAGACGATGAACTGATTAGATTTTGGGGTCTCAAGGTCAAAGGTCAAAGGTCAAAGGTCACAGAGGTAATTACGTACATAAAAATAGTTCTCGCGATAACTGAAGAACTGTTTGACAGATCAGCTTCTAACCTGGCCCATGTTTGCATATATGGGAGGGACGATGAACTGTTTATATTTTAGGGTCTCAAGGTCAAAGGTCAGAGATGTCATTATGTACATATGTACACTCTAAAAAAGGATGGGTCAAAATGACCAAAATATACACTACATAGGTCGATTCCAACCAAATCTATTGGTGAATATGTATCTAACCAACATATTGACTGGTCACCATTTTCAACCAATAAAATTGGTCAAAAATGCAACCAATCTGCAGTTGGTCAATCCAACCAATGTAATGGTTATGAACACCTTCTTAAACAACGTTTCTTGGTCATTATTTAACCAATGATTTTTAATCATTAATACTTTTAGAACTAACCAAGTAACCACAGTATGTTAATTATGATAGCAGATTTTATAATTCATATAAAGTAAAGAGGGAAAAAGAAAAAACTTTGGTTGTTTTAACCAATATTTTTCAACCATTTCAATTGGTTAGTGTTTGACCAATGAAATTAGTACATGTACTGTTGGTCAAAACATTGTTGGTCAAAAAATAAACAAAATGGCGTTGAGCAACAAGATTTTCAATTTTGTTGGACCAATCCTTTTTAGAGTGTACATGTATGCCATACATTTCCAATCTGGTGATGGCAGAGGCATATATTCCGACCGCGCGGTCGAAAATTCATCTAGTTCTTCTTTATCCAACGTAATTATCTAAAATTTAATATTTTCATGACGCATTTCGATCGCATTGCAGCGATATTCAGACAAGCTGCATACGTATGGGGCAGAGAGCTGTGTGCCGTGAGTATATAGATCAATTTGCATGCTCAAAATATTTTCATGTTGCTTTGCAGGGAGATGGGAGTTTTTTCCTGCTACTAGTGGGACATATAGGCTTAATACCACGATCAGAGCGGATAAAAATTTTGTCATTCTAGCAAAATCTGCGGATTATTATTTTTTGTAAATATACGTTATGATCATGATATTAGGCCTATTTGTCCAAAACTACCACAAAAATATTGGTCCAGCTTGCTTTGGTCCGCTGCATTGCGATTGAAATGCGTCACAAAAATGTTAAAATTTAGATAATTATGGGGGGATAGAGAAGAAAAGAAACCCAGAAACTCGTCGTTCAGGCTTTATTGTATGAAAGTATGCAAGAAGAAAAATATTCCAGTAACCTGTCGTTCATACATTGCTTGAATGAAAACAAAAATTTTATTCGCTATAATAGCGATATTAGCACTATGTCATGCTCGAAACTACCATAAAAATGTTACCAACCTACTACTCGATCACTTACACACACAGCTATGCTATGTGTACAACAGGTACATGTACAGCTTGTCCAACATCGCTGCATTGCGATCGAAACGCATCACAAAAATGTTAAAATTTAGATTTTACATGGGGATAGAGAAGAAAAGAAACCCAGAAACCTGTCGTTCAAACTTTATTGTATGCAAGCTAAATTGCAGAAGTGGCGAAAAACGCAGAAAACAGTGTAAGTGCGAAGTTTACGAGGAATGTATTTTGTTGCAGAAGCACGTTCACGACTACTGCGTGAATGTTAATGAATATATGCAGTAGAGATCAGTACGTCCATACGCCTATGTCATACTCAACAAACCAAATTCATCGGCGGTCCTTCCCCATTGCTTCTTTCCAAAAGTACTATTTTCACTGTGCTTATTTCACCTTACCACTTTTGTGTCGATGCTTGATAATAGAAACATTTTATTCTTGGGGTTTTAAGCTTTCTGATGATATATAAAGGTAGATATGAAAAAATTGTATGAATTTCTACTTTAACCATTATATACTTGCAGATATCCCCACCAAAGCTGGTAAAATCAAGATGGATGCAGGTTGTTCTCGTAGGGATGAAAGTCCTTGCTCTTGTACTCTTCTACTATACATTCTCTATCAGCCTTACATTCTACAATAAATGGCTATTCCAGGTGGGTATAACTTCGGGGTTGTTTCATCAAACCGTCATAACAAGATCAGCGACATCTCGACGCTTTAGCTCAACTTGTCCTCTCAGTGTTTCACAAAGCCGTCTTTGACAAGACCAGCGACAACTTCCCTAACAAGTGAATTGTCGGTACTGCAAACCTGTCATATCTTTTTAGAATGCCATCACAAGCCAGCTTTTCGTTACTCTATGGGCTGCTAAAAATGAGAAATGTAAATTACGAGAAAATTTATTCCCTGCTCTCCATGCACATTCCTGTATCATTTTTGTCTCGCCCAACGGAGGTGAAGGCGATCCAAATGGAGTCCGTCCGTCACAAACGTTAAAAGTTTACCTGCAAGACTCTCTTATGATGCATTACTTGGCAACTGTTACTGCATTGGCAGCCACACTTGGGTGATAGAAGAACTAGGGGCATCTCCATGTTATTATGTTGTCGGAGGTCATTTGAGGTCATACGTTAAAGTTTACCTGCAAGACTCTCTTTTGTGAAATAACTTCACATCAGTTGCTTGGATTACAACCTAACTTGGGTCATATTTGCACTGAGGGTACCTTGACGTTATGTTGCCGTTGGAGGTCACATGATAGGGTCAAAGGTCATTTGAGGTCATACGTTAAAGTTTACCTGCAAGACTCTCTTATGACAGATAACTTTGCAACCATCACTCACTTTTCAACCAAACTTGGGTTGTAGATGCACTGAGGGGACCTGCATGTTATGGTGCCGTTGGAGGTCACATGATAAGTTCAAAGGTCATACGTTAAAGTTTACCTGCAAGACTCTCTTATGACATAACTTTGCAACCAATCACTCACTTTTCAACCAAACTTGGGTTGTAGAAGCACTTGGGGGACCTGCATGTTATGCTGCCATCAGAGGTCACATGGTAAGGTCAAAGGTCATTTTGGGTCAAACATTATAGTTTACCCGCAAGACTCTCTTATGACATAACTTTGTAAACGTCACTTTCCAATCATTAGTAATGTAGATATATGCAAGCATAACTTATGCAGATTTATGCACTTGGGGGACCTGTAGCATGGCAACAGAGATCACGATATTTCTAGTTATCGCATGTGGGCGAGACACACTATCGCTAATGCCTTGTTTTGTCAAATAGTTTTAATAATTGTTTGTGTTATAATATTATAGGGATGGAAAATTTGTCCTTATGACTTCTTGACCCCCAACAATTAAAAATACCCACATTCATCTGCCATAGAAGCAGCATTGAAATTGGAACAGTCTGTTTATTACAGACTAGGCCTGAGTCATATCGGTTATTTTGTAAACCAGGGATCGACGGATTTACTCCATTGAACACTGGTGCACCGATAAATTGATGGACCAAGAATATTTTTACCAAGGATTTGCAGGTCCATTTAATTCGCTATTTTTAATCGCGGTACGTTGGTTACAAAGTCTTGTAATTAATTTGAACATAAACTTGGCCATATAAAAGTTGGTTAGACACTTCAAAAAAATTGCTTAAATTTCACTTTAATTGTAGCTCAAAGCTGAAAACTCATGCCACAATTCAATCTCCAGTAACAGACATTTGTATTCTTTTATTGTATCCCCCGGCAAAATGCCGGAGGATACTTTGGATTCAGCAGCGTTACACCGCCGCCGTGACACATTCTTGTGTGTGCTCTAACTGCCACATTCCTTGACGGATTTCTTTCAAATTTTATATGGAGGTGTATCTTGGTATAATCTAGAACCCTATAGATTTTGGTGATTCTCCCACATAATTTATTCCTGCTCTGAGGATGCACTGCGTGCAACCCACAAAGGTCACTTCGCGACCTAAGTCCTACGTCACTTCCTCTTTCACTACCGTGCGCCCGTCTCGTGAACACCAACTTTTTTATAGAGCTACATTTCATTAAATTTCACTCTTTTTGGACCTCCTCTTTCCGATACGGGTTCGGTGGGCATCCGCTTAAATCAGAACACTCAAGAAAATCACAAATATGGCAATTAATGTATCACTAGAAATTGGGAAGCTTACAGATGGCAATCGTATAAGTTTTATGTCAACTGCGTATATGATGATTATAAAAACAACATAAATAAAAGCTCTTCTCAGCATGTGGAATATCCGAGGATTCGCCAGAAATATAGCGATGTTTTGATGTCGTCATACGAGGGATCGATCCTGCTTAAGCAGACGACGTCCTATAATGAATGAACGTAATTGCAATGCAATTATTTATCAAATTATAAAGAGTTTGGTACATTTAAACATGACTTTATTTCACACCATTCGAAAAGGGAAAGTGAACTGATTCTGATAACTAAAACCGTTTGATTGTAAATACACAGGAGAAGGGTCAATGATCAATGAAATAAACCCCATTTTCAAATTGAAAAGCCCTGCGAATAATAGCTGGATGGTATTCGTTCCCTCTTGAAACGCCGAACATGCCGCGGTGCAAGCAGCTGAAAATACAATGGCGTCTTATTTTGTTTACAAGTGACTGATTCCTTTATTTTTTTAACGCTGCATTTTTCATCAAAATAATACCATACACGAAGTTAAGAGTGAGGCAACAGACTAACATTAAGACTGACGCTAGTCAAGTAAGAGAAATAAGTGAAGAGGAGATGACAAAACAGGCACTGAAAAATGTGTATAATGTTATGGGACATCGTCTGCTTAGACAGGACTCGCCCCTCTTGTGTCGTCACACATCTCAGCAGCGTTCAAGGAGCTTTTCAGCTGCTATATCGGGGGCTGTATTTTACCGTTTTATAATTGATAATAATCATTAATTCAAATGTTTCCAAGCTTTAAATTTGGATAACCTTGTTTAATTTATGCCATCTATGCAATAATAAGTATTAAGCCAATATTTAAAATCATCAGTGTTCGGTGGGCATACTTTAAATCATGAACCCACTCAATGCGAGGACCGCAACACGACGACTCCTCCGCCTGTGGGTATGGGTATCCATATTGAAACCCCGTCTGCTACCCGTTCTAAGTAACAGAAACTCTAACGGGGTAACGCTAAGGCCTAGTGCTGGGACCAAAAACCGGGTACCCGAGTCCCGCCCGAGAGCCTCGGGTCCCGGGTCAAAATATTACATGCCCGTTTCCCGAAAATAAGTATTTAATGATTACGACCAGCCATTAAATGAAAAATTCATTCAATGAAAAATCCATGTAGCGCCCCACTGCAGTGATGCGCTTTGGATTCGTTCAACTTACTATAACACATTCGTTATACACAGACAGCAAAGCCCACAGCCGCGATTCAGAGACTGCATGCTCATTGGTTCATCGAACCCATAACATAATTTGCATTTGAATGCCCTTCCCCCCCCCCCCCCCCCTATTGGGAATAAACAATATGTCGTCGTGAGCGATCAACGGGCGTAAAGTTTACAAACTCATCCATATTCAACATCAACCGTCGCTCCATACTCGGATTACTCGCACGTGGCATCTCATCATGAATATGACTTGTACAATCATGTAGCGCCCCACTGCAGTGATGCGCTTTCGATTCGTTGAACTTACTATAACCCATAACCCTTAAACCTTACACATTCGTATACACAGACAGCAAAGCCCACAGCCGCGATTCAGAGACTGCATGCTCATTGGTTCATCGAACCCATAACATAATTTGCATTTGAATGCCTTTCCCCCTTATTGGGAGTAAACAATATGTCGTAGTCATGAGCGATCAACGGGCGTAAAGCTTACAAACTCATCCATATTCAACATCAACCGTCGCTCCATACTCGCACGCGGCATCTCATTCATGAATATGACTCGTACATGAACAGATGTATTAACATCAACAAGATTAAGCGCGAGCACGATTTGGCACTTTCACAATTCCTGAAACTTTAGCACACAATTAATAAATTCGAAATTACTAAAATCAGATTAATCCATGGCGATATATCCAAAATAATATCCTTCATTCATGCGAAAGTGAAAAACAAGGCATGGGAAGCAAAGGCTGTCTAGAGTGCGCACGATCAAGAATTTCATTCATAAAATTGGGCTTGTGACCTCATTTGATGACCACAAGTCATGACATGTGCAAAATATGCCAACCAGCCAATGAAGGTTTGCGCCTTTTTTCCTCCCCGTTCCTTTGATCCTTAATTCACACCGCCGCGGCATTGGGCGCGAAGGCGCTTCGTATAAACAAATCGAATATCAAAGGGGAACCGCATGTGCGTAAAAGGATGAAGTTACGGTCGGGCAGGGATGAAGTGGTTGGCTTGATATTTTTTGATATTTTTTTATGATGATGATACTTGTTTTCACGATAATGATTATCAAGATGATAATGATGATGATGATGTCTTTGATGATTATGATGATGATCGTCATGATGCTATGATGATGTGATGAGATGATGGTTTTGATGATCATGGTGAATTGATGATTATATGAGTTAATGACGATATGACGTAAGATGATATTGATAATTGACTTAATGTTTTGACGATACGATTATCAAGATAATGATTGATGATGATGTCTTTGATGATGATTATGACGATCATCATGAATCATGATGATATGATAATGATGTTATGATGATGATATGATGGTTATGAAGATCATGCCGATGACAGAAAACACATACCAGCTCTTCTTTGTTTTGCATTTAGTCCTTTGAAAGAACGTCTTTATTTACATGTACATGCACAACGAAAATGTCATAATGAAAGTTACCTATTGACTACTTGACTGTTGAGAAGACATCTATGCATGTTTCCTTTGTTTCATTTATTAATTATTGTCTCCGATCTCCATCACGTGGGGGAAGGGGTGGGGCCGTAACGTTGAGGGACGGGTTATAACTTATAAGGGTCATATCACTATTGTCTAAACGCTAATACACTACGCATTTTTTTTAAATTCAGGCAAAGCAGTTTAAGAACCCTTTCTTTAAAATAAACCCTGTCATTTATGAGAGAGAGAGAGAGAGAGTCACAAAGAAATGATTATCCCCACCACCCAAAAAAAGGAAAAAATATAAAAATCTTGTTTTCAGTTTTCGTTTATGAACTTGCACTTTCTAAATTCTAAATAAAAGAAGCATGATCTGATGAGCGTGTCTGTGTGTATAGATCGGACTAACATACATTTACGAATATCAGTAGACTGTGGTACATGAAGTGTGTGTATGTGTGTGTGTGTGTGAATGTCAATAATTGACGCGGCGCGATGAGTTGTTTGAGAAGGAAACTATCGTTGATCGTGCGTGGGGAATTACAATGTGTACACGTATGTGTGTATGAGGACTGTAGCAGAAAAAGCTCGCCATTTTCGTCAGGGACATCAATTGATACTACGCGTGAAGTTTGTCTACAAGTGCCTCTTGCCCTCTTTACGATCAGATGTCGAAATTCCCAAGGGCTGCTCGTGCAAAATTATAAAGAATCATCATGATCATCATCTCAAACAAGTTTTTCTTTGAGATTTCATTGTATTTCCCTTCCTTTCAAGTTCATGTGTGTATTTTTGGATAAACATGTGCAAGGGACTGTTGACCATTATTTACCTTAGGCTAAGGCGCTGGCATGATTATTATCGATGATTTCTATGGATTAAATTTAGGAGGTTTAGGCCTAATATCATGTCTTGCGCCCACGATTTTCCCAGTCTCTTTTTTCCCTTGAATTGTTTATTTCAGGTGCCAAACACGAAGGAGTTTTTCCCAGTGTTAATAGCTTCTTAGGGGTAAATATAAGCTTGTAATTTGTGTTATACGATTTTCGGGTAACCGGGAACCCGCCCGAAAAACGGCAAAAAAACAGTGCACAGCGCTCACGATATTCGCTAAAAGGTTGTGCTGGAGAGAGGGTGATGTCGTCTTCGATGATGAGAATGTCGTGATAGAATTCATTTCAAATTCATCATTATAGTCATCAAAATAATTGTAAAGATAAGATGGAAGTTTTATATTTTTAAATCTTGAAATCATTTATTCTTTATTTGGATTTTCTGAAAATTGGTCATGTGACTATGTTGAAGAATTGCAAAAGTGGTATTTGCTGTTTATTCGGAATAATCACAGCTAGGTTTTCTTTCTTCATTATTGTGGTCGTGTGAGTATATTATTGAAGGAATAGGCCTACATAAAATTGATGATCTTTGTTGTCTATTCGGATTAATTCAAGCAGTTTTCCGGGGGGTGGGAACTAAAAAAAAAAAAAAATTTGCCAGACCTCCCAAATTCGCTCAGTGGGGGGCAGGGAAGGGGGGTCCAGTTCCCCTCCATAATTCTCTGACAAGCAAAGAAAAAAGGTTTTCGTTCAAAAATGGGGAGGGAGGGGGTGGCACAATCGAAAAAAAAGGGGGGGGGCACAATGCATATTTTTCTTCCAAAAAGGGGGGGGGCACGGGCGGAATGTGTCCCTCCTACTAAATCCGCCACTGCTTTGGAACATAAATTTTGTGTGAAAATGTTGGTATTCTCCGCACACTACATGTATATGGGGAGGGGGTCAGTTTTGTCTTATACACTCACTATATATGTTATCTCAACACAAACTCATGTTTGATTTAAAAAAATATGCTGATATTTTGTCAACAAAGTAAAAGCAATTCTTTACCCCATATTACGGTGCATCTTAAAATGACTAAAAAAGAACCCATTTTCAGAGTTTCATTGAAAAAAAACACAACATACTTTTAAATGTAATTCCCCATTTCTTCTCCCTCTCTCTCTCTTTCTCTCTACCCCCACCCCCTCTCTCTCTCTCAAAATTTGTAACAAGTTCAGTGCCTATTGTATTCTGTCTGAGAGCTGAAAAATCTGTAATTGGACAAGACAAACAATACAAAAACCAATATTTAAAAGACTAAAAAAAAAGAAATTTAATACTGTAATTCAAATCATTAATGGGATAAATTACTACAAGCACCTTTAACAAATAGACCAATATGGATTTCCCTTAAAATAGTACATTAAAAAAATCATGCAAATATGAAACCAAATAAACTAAATATCTTATCAATTATGGTATTGTAAGGTATGTTAATAAAGTTCAAGCTCCATTAGAGTGCAAATTAAATTCATCCCCCAAGAATGTATGATGTAGTAAGCAAATGCAATTAGCTCGGACACACCCCCCTTCTAAAATACTTGGGACGTGCTGTAAAATGCACCTCAGTCCCGAGATTAAATCTGCAATGGCCTAATGATTATGTAAGGGGGGCGGACGTAACTTGATATTCAACAACATTAACCACAGTTAGATTTTGATATAGAGATTTGGCAAAAGTTTAAATGTCCCCACTAAAAGAAATTACTTATTGCAGACTAATAACAATCTAACCAGTGGTAATGCATAACATGTAGCAAATTAAGGAAGAGAAGTAACATACATGTAGTTATAGGGGCTGTAAAATGAAATTCTTCATGGGAGTAAGACTGTTATTCAGAATACTGAAATGAATGGATTCTGTCAACTTCATTTTGTTATGCCTTGGGTGTGTCCTTGCACACTCCACTGTGAGATCATTTGAGGATTGAGATCGGGGAAGGCGGGGGGGGGGGGGGGGGGGGGGGGGGGTACTGGGGTACTAGGAAATACAAGGAAGGGTGTGGTGACACAGGGAGTATCGATATTAGCAGCCGATGGACTGGGGGAGACACTGCTATTTGAGAATGATGAATGGCTTCAAGTTCATTCCCTTCGACTCCCTCTTGTCCTTGAGAGCATCCTTTTGCATCAGCTACCAGGTACAATCTTTTGTAGATGTGTGCCCTACAAAATGAAAAAGGAATTAAACAATGATATAGCCTTCCTAACATTATTACATCATAACTACAAGGTGACTAGTACAATTGTATAACATTTTTTTTCACAAAACACATACATCAAAGTAACTAAACATTTACTTGAATAAACAGAACTATAATAAGATGAGAAAACAGCACTTAACATAGCAAGGGACTATAACACAAGTATGCATGATCAGTGTTTATATATTAAATGTTATGGTTGTGTAGGACCATGAGAAAGCTTATGTTAGTAAATAGAAGATCAGGGTATAAATTATTTCCCTATTAAAACGAAGCAGATCAACTATTTGACATGACTTTGAATGAACACCCATCCCCAATTTCCATGAATTCATGCATTGGGAAACAATTGGATTGTTACATGTATTGTACTATAAATAAAATTGTACTTACTCTCTAGTTAAGGATGTGAAATCAACAATACTAGTACATGTAAGTTAGTAGGTGTTTTCCCTTGATGACGGGAAATGGGAGTGTGATGACCTGAAATGATGATGCACCAGTTCCACTTCTCTACCCTCGTTCTTCCCCATGTTCTTGTACTGCATGAAACAAGCCTGTACATGTATGTTGACCAAACTACATTCAGTACTTTCTCCTGTAAATTTAGTGAGAAAGGAAATTAGATCATTATTGTATTTTTGCCAGGATAAGAAATAAAGAAAAATGAAAATAATAATAATTTTCTTTAAAAGACAAAATAATAATGATTTAAAAAATTAAAACAGTAAAGAAATCATTTGACCAGGTGAATTCCGACGTGCTTTATATTTTATTTATAAGAACATAATTGATGGGGGATGTACTGTATGTAAAGTATCTAGATATAAAAACGACTTTTAATTAGCAGTTTCCGTCTCCAAACGAATCTTTAACTTCATTTTAGAGTTGAATGAAACAAAATAATTACCAGATCTTTCAAGCTTGCTGGCAATCTTTCAGCAAATGTGTCTCGCCTTTAATATCCTCATCTTTGTACAGCGATTTGCCAGGGTTTCCAGAAGTTCATCATGGCCCATTCTTTTATGCTGCAAAAAATAGAGGAAGAAAATAGCAAAAAATAAGACTACAAATAAACGGGTTCATAAATATGTAAGGTTTATTTCATCTTAAAAATCCACATGTAGTCTCATATAGAATGGGTGGTCTTGTGATGTAAATTTATGTAATTATTCAACTTGAAAAAAAGTGAAACATAAAATTTAACCTATTTCAATCTATCATAAGTTTATTTAGTGATATGGCATATGATAAATCATAATAAAGACACTAGTGATATATAATTTGATTCATAACTTGCTATGCTCCCACTCAAACAAGTGATGGATTCGTCCCTTTTTCTCAATGTAGACTTACGGGTTTATAAACAGCAAGTAGAATGTACATAATACATATATACATTGCAGATCTACATCAACTCTAGATCCAGGGGTGGATCCAGGAATCAGGATTTTGTCAAAGGGGGGGGGGGGGGATATCTCAGAAAACTTTCTGACAAGCAAAGAAGAAAAAAAAAAAGGTTATCAGATTTTTTTTGATCCAGTTTCCCTTCAAATTCTCTGACAAGCAAAAAGGGCCGGATGCCCCCCTAAATCTGCCACTGCTAGATCTTTGACATCCCTATTCCAGATTTGTAGCCCTACTGGAAAAAATCTCTCTGAAAATTTTAGTTTTATTGCCTTAATTATGTAAAATTGATCTGATTATTTACTTCCTCCTTTTTTATTGTTATTGGCCTGTACTGCTGCTAGATTTACTGAAAATGCTTTGATTAAAACAAAAAGAAACAAAACTACCTAAAACAAAAACTAACTAAAACAAAAACTAACAAAACAAAAAGATATGGACGAGTCTAACAGTTTAGACTAAAAAATGAGGCCTAAAAAATGAAGTCAAACTCTAGACTCTACACTGTACACATCATTCTTTTTATACCCAACAATGACAAAGAAAAGGAAACACTAGGCCTATATCTAGACCTAAAAAAAGGGTCTCTGACTTAGATCTAAGTTAGATCGACATAAAGTTAGACTCTAGATCTCATGTTAGTCAATGACATGTAAATTGATAATATGCCTATAGATAAAAATATTTTAAATTCAGAGTATAGAGACTAGATGCTTGCCTAGAATCTAGACCAATATTATTTGGCCTAAGCTCTAGATCTGGACCCAATACCAGCTTAGTAAAGTACAAGCCCCCCTCCCCAAGGCCAAAGTAGGCCTAGCCTAGGGCTAGGGTAGGCTCTTCATAACAAATTAAGAACTATTGGCCTAGTGTGACTATGACCCCGTTTACAGTGCAGGGCCGGGCCGAGCCCGGCCTCGGCCCGGCCCTAATTGCGGTACTCGGCCCCTCAATTTCGTGCGTTTACAGTGCGGGTCTCGGGCCGGCCTAAATTATAACCTTTCATTATTTTGTCGTAGTGGCGCTCTGAATGTAAACAAACGTTTATTTTGGTGGGTAGTTTGGTGGGTAAACGTAACAGTGTGGCGCGGGTTATTTGTACCGATATTTTTTTTTAGCTCGCATGCATACGACGAACGATCGAACACCACAGCTGCTCGCTTAACTTATCGGATAATTTCATATTCTCTACGCAATTCTAATATCTTTGTACGATCCAGAAGACAAGAGGATGGATACGGAAGGTTTATTCGCAGAATTCAAAGGTATAATCGTGACAGGAGGATGAGGAGAGAGCAATGTGAGGAGAATCGTCGCAGGAGGAATGGCCTGCTCTTTCGAACGAAACAGCACAAGAGATGAACGATGATAATTGAATTAAAAACACTAGTATCTCGACTTTAATTTACGCGGACAAACTTGGAAATCTCAGCAGAAAAGACAACAAAGCAGCTCAATGCATGCAACGCTCAAAGCAACCGCGGGATCATGACACATATCCAATGATGTCATGATCGCCGCACTTCCGGGATCGCATTTGGTACCGCATTTGGCCCCGCGTGCGTTTACAGTGAAAGAAGGCCGGGCCGAGCCCGGTCCGAGACTACCTCCAGATGTGGTCCAAATTGCGCGGCCGCATTTGGCCTTTTGAGCGTTTACAGTGAAGTTTAGGCCGGGCTCGGCCCGGCCTTACTCTCACTGTAAACGGGGTCTATGTCAATTTGATGGTCTAGTAACGTTTAAAGTCAGTGACAGTTTCGAAATTTGCAGCCAGTGTTTTTGTTTTGTTTTGTTTTGGGGTTTTGGGTTGTTTTTTGTTTGTTTGTTTAATTTTGGGGGTGGGGGTCTCTCTCTCTCTCTCTCTCTGTAGATTTTACAGACACTAGACCATGATAGTCATATCCAGACCCCGGATCCAGACCATAGTAGCTCTGACTTTAAACGGATTGATGGCCATCCCATGCCCAGCCATAGTCCATACCATGTCCCCTCCGCTTGCCTGGCCAGATACACTGCCTGGACTCAAGACCTGGACCTGGAATGGTCCTGGGACCGGGCTTGAGTTTAGCTTTACTTTAGTTTAGTTTAGTTTAGCCTATATGTTATTGTTAGGAATTATCTAACAAGTTAGACAGCTGGATCTATTCTAAGTTAGATCTGGAGCCAGGGATCTAGATCTAGATCTACTCATTGAATTTGCTCATACATGTAACCCAGCCTAGGCTAGGGCTAAGTAAAGTTTGGTTTAGCCATTTATTCAGTCTAGTTAGATCTAGGCCTATACTGTATTGTTATTTTAATATTGTTAACGTTGGTTTTGGTCTTTGTCAAGTTGGTCAAACATTGGTCTTTGATAAGTTGGTCAAACATTAAATATATAGACCTCTCATCAAATTAGGCTTAGTTTTACTTACCGAAGTCAAGATAAATTTTCAGCAACCTTTCAACCAAAGGATCAATCAGACAAGTATGTAACTTGGAAATCTCGTTTTGGTTGGACTCGACGAAAACATAACGAGTGCTGTGTTTTTGTGCATAGCTCTATGGTACTTTTTGTGCGGTGCGATAAAATAATTTACACGAAAAATCCCATAGAGATATGAGCTGGAGAAATGAAAAGTTTCTGCCATCAATTAGCAGCCTTGGATAAATATGACGTCAATGCAAATCCTCCACGCTAATTGCTGGGAAAATCGCTCGCTGAGCGATTTTCTGAAACGACTAAAAACCCCTGAAAACGTCG
The DNA here is from genome assembly GCA_025617745.1 of Heliocidaris erythrogramma. NCBI lineage: Eukaryota > Metazoa > Echinodermata > Echinoidea > Camarodonta > Echinometridae > Heliocidaris > Heliocidaris erythrogramma. The sequence continues at coordinate 22,513,804 of CM046866.1, forward strand.
TGGCAGTGTGCACAGGGCCATAGGGTTTGCATTACAGCGATTTTTCAGAAAGTCATTCATGTCGTGCTGTCGTGTCGTTTGTCGTGTTCGGTGTGAATCCGCCTTAATTGTGTGAACGTAATTGTACACTACACACTTGCAAATAAACTAAATAGAAAAAAAGTAAGTCCCTCTTCTTCAAAGTAAAATAACTTTTTAACAAGTTGGTTTCCAGCAATGCAATATGTCAGGAATGTTTCTGAACTAGCTTGTGTGTAAAAATCAATATGATCGATTAGTAATGCGTGAGTGAGCCCACATCAAAGGGAAAAATGTGACGAGACATTTCAGCATAAGAAATGAGCATTTCTGCAATGGAAGTATGTTGCGTGAGGTTTTAAGTTTTGTTTGAAGGTATTCCTTTTTTTTTTTGCTGTAAATTCCTTTTTTGTCTCGCCCTTTACTTGCAAGACTCTCTTATGACGGATAACTTTGCAACCATCACTCACTTTTCAACCAAACTAGGGTTGTAGATGCACTGAGGGGACCTGCATGTTATGGTGCCGTTCGAGGTCACTTGATAGGGTCAAAGGTCATTTGAGGTCTAACATAGTTTACCTGCAAGACTCTCTTATGACAGATAACTTTGCAACCATCACTCACTTTTCAACCAAACTTGGGTTTTAGAAGCACTTGGGGGACCTGCATGTTATGCTGCCATCAGAGGTCACATGGTAAGGTCAAAGGTCATTTCAGGTCAAACATTATAGTTTACCCGCAAGACTCTCTTATGACATAACTTTGTAAACGTCACTTTCCAAACATTAGTAATGTAGATATATGCAAGCATAACTGATGCAGATTTATGCACTTGGGGGACCTGTTGCATGGCAACAGAGATCACGATATTTCTAGTTATCGCATGTGGGCGAGACACATTATCGCTAATGCCTTGTTTACATTTTGAAACAAGTTTGGGAAAAACTGAGCCTCAAAATATGTTTGACGATAAATCCAATCGATTGTGATTTTAGCCGATGAGTATCATTATCAATGAGTTGTCGTTTATCTTGTCTTCGTGAAACAGTTTGTCAGGTCCATGATATTTCCGTAGATCGCTGACAAGAGTTATGACTGTCATGGAGTTGATTTGATGAAACGGCCCCTTGATGGTTGATGCTTTAATGGTATATACCTGACTGCTTTTAAGAAAGCATGCCTATGCTTGTAAGTAAGCAAGTTGGGGACCAATCATGACTTTAACTGCCTTCCAATGAACTTGGTAATGAGGATTAATATCTCACATTCTACCAAGTGGCTATTCTAGATGTGTTGGCCTCATATAAAGATGATGCAATTGATGTTTGAGGTGAAATTAGAGTAGTCAAACATAGCCATCTTCCAGATATAATAACTATAAAGATGTTGCAGCAGATGTGTAAGATTTACTTGGAGCATAGTATCTCAGACAAGGTTTTGAGTAGGGTTGGTCTGGGCAGAGATGTTTTGACAACTAAAGAGAAATCAACTGAAATGGTGTGAGCTTTTGAAGAAAAAAAAATTACTCAAAAGTTAGAACAATTATATAGTATCAGGACTGATCAGATTTGTCATGATCGAGTTCAACCTGAAATGGAAAATGTATCTGTGTATACATTTAAAATTCTTTTAATAGATGATGGAAACATGCCATTTTGCCCTTTTGCAGTTTTGTATGATTAATTTTTCCTCCTCCTTCTTTTCTTTTCTTTTTTCCCTTTAGGACTTCAAATTCCCTTTAACTATCACCATAATTCACCTTACAGTAAAGTTTGTAATAGCCCTTATTCTAAGAAGTCTCCTTCGAGCCTGTACCTCAGTTAAACCTGTCTCTCTCACCTGGACAGCCTATGTGAAAATAGTCACACCAACAGGTAAGTATTGCATCATTATGCACCTGTGACATTGTCTTTTATTTATATTTTAAGAATTATCTTCAATTAAATTTATATATATATACATATATTATATTATATTACATTTTTAAAAAAGGCCCCAACAGAGGCCTTTTGTGCCCTCTCTGGCCATTCTCACACATTCGAGACATTTACAATTCAAACAAAGGTTGCATTGCCAAAAAGAACTATAATTTAGTTCCAACATACTAAAGCCTCAAAATATTTGGTATTAGACCTTCGGGTTGCAGGGGGAGGCTGGTAACGCTGATCAAAAAAGAGTTTTACCCTGATTGCATCTATTCCAATTATCTTTTATATATCTCAACTATGTTAATGTATATCTTATATTAACTTTCAGGGATTGCAAGTGCTTTAGACATTGGTTTTTCCAACTGGAGTCTAGTCTTCATTACCATCTCTCTCTATACTATGTGCAAGTCATCAGCAATTATTTTCATCTTAGTCTTTGCCATAATTTTTGGTCTTCAAAAACCAGTAAGTCATATATTTTCTTCCTCTGTCCCATTGTTTTCTTTTTTGAAATGAACGAACTTCATATTCATATTCTCTATTATTTTATTAGGCTATTTCATGATTACCTATTTTCAAATGTGAAGTCAACACTGATAGCAAGTTGGTTTTAATAAAAGAAAAAAATGAGAGAAACAGCTAGATCAGTGCAAGTTTGAAGGAAATCCAATATTAGTATTTAAAAAGAATAAGAGTCATGTATTTTATAGTTGTAATTTATCAAACACAAATCAGCAACTCTGATTTCTTTTGTGAGCAGTTCTCTGTTTGGTACTGATCATCAAAATGAATATTCCTCTTCTTCGTTTTTGATGAAGGAATAGGTCTTTATCATAGAGGTGTGTAGAAAAAAAATATATCCAGTAATGTTTCTATGGCCCAATTATGAATGAACTATTTACAGCAATAAATCGATGTATCTACCTATTTGCTAGTTTCCCAAACTATGCCGTCATTCGAGAAAAACTAAGTCTAAAACGCGCAGCCCCTGCCTGCGCGCGCGTACTCCCCGTCCACCAATCCAATCGCGCCACCGCCATACTCTTCCTCTTCCGTTCTCGCCCGTCAGAGAAGTGACATCTATGAAGCTAAGTCTTAACCTAAATTGCGAGATTTTTACCTCCAAAAGCGTTTTTGGTTGCCTTTCGCAATAAAAATCCCGTTCACCATGTTTTCACACTCATTTTGGTGTATCAGATTTTTCCTGAGTCAACCTCCTTCACGGTAAATTAATGAAATTACTTTGCCGTTTTTCCTCACTTTCGGGGCTTTATTCACAGACGGTGTACTAGTACACTGCGTCGGGCTAGCCCCCGGGTCTATAGGTGGTTGATTCAACGCGCTTAGACAAGCGGTCTTATCATACGTTGTGCTCCGTAATAGGAGTTTATTCCCACTCCGTCTTGTGAGTTGGTTGTTACCTTTATATAGATCTATACTGTTTTGTAATAATAATAAATTTATTACTATATATGGGTTTCTATATTTGTTGCTTGTCTTTAATTTCAGCCATGTCGAGGTCTCCGTTCGGCTGGCGTTCCCCAGTATTTAATATTTATAAGGGGACTCGCCAAGCCTTGGAAGGGTTGGCTGCGAGAATTTAATCTCGCACCAACATTATAACTTCCACGGAGCTTCGACTAAGGTAAGTTAGGGCCTACTTCGTGTACGGCTCGCCCCGTTATGAGTTCGCCGTCTATTTTGACGACCAACTCATGCGGGGAAAACCGAGAGAGTGAGTGCTGGGAACGGCCAATACCTCTCTCGAAGATAGAGACTTGTATAACGGTGGGAGTGAGTGCCTCCGGCCAATACCTCTCACCGATAAAACTGTGGGTGTTATCCCTGCCCACAGTTCGTCTCGCTCGAGCATCATTCCTCGCTCTCCAGCCATAGGTGTGATTGCTCAGGGATCGGCTCCTTTTGTCTCTCCGCACGCTTCTAACACAAGCAAGGCGGGTAAGGGAAAAAGAGAGTCGTGATCCTCCAAAAGTACTCCCTTCAGGGCCTACTACGGAGGCGGTGCCCGTTTCTAAGGGTAAAGGGGGCGATAAACATGCCCACCTGCCCAAGAAGCGTAAGCGCCAGAGTACTGCCCAGCCAACAGGCGAGGCGGACTCTCTCCCCTTGACACCGACTGTGTGTTCACCTCATGTGTCAGGGGGGGGGGCCAAGAAGAAGAAGGTTAGCCCCCAAGGGGCGACCACTTCTTCTGAGTTAGGCGTCTCCCATGAACTTTTGAATTATCTCAAGATCATTGTGGAGCGGAGTGGTTGGTCAGACTCTGTGTCTGTACTCCCCACCACGCCTGACACCAACCCCTCCCCCCAAGGGGGAAGGGGGGATACCTGTACCCGACCCGACCCAGGTCCGGTTCGGATACCGGGTCGGATACCGGGTTCGGATACCCCGGTTCGGATACCGGTTTTTACCGGTTATCCGGCTAGGAACACTGGTTTTCCCTTGTTTACCACCACTGCTTCTAGTGGGTTGGGATCCGGTTCCTTTTCTCAGGTATCCGGCTCATTGTGTTTGTTTTCCAACACACTAGAGCCTTACCGCCCCACTTCGTGCGTCTCTCGACCACGTTCAGCTTTGATCGTCCGGTCGGGGCTACTCCCATTCCAGCGGCACTTGGTGCTCCGCCTGGGGAGGAATCCTGGGACTGCTTACACCGCCCTTCTTGGGATCAGGTTTCAGTCTGGATTTTCGGAGGATGATGCCTCTTCACAGGCTGAGATTACACCCCAGACCTTTGGGTCCTTGGCGGTAGAGACTCCAGCCCTGCTGAAGAATTTTCTTCCCGACACTTTTACAGAGTCTGGCTGATCCGGGACATCCGTCTCTCCTTTTTCAAGGTGAGCGTCCCTCTAAGGGCATCCCTCTTCGCCTCACAGTCTCTTGCATCCTTAGTAGGGTCCGTCCCTCGGCCGGGGATTTCACCTTCTCTAAACAGGACACTCTCGAATTATATTACGAGAAAGTCCCGTTCCAGTGACCTCCTACATGTAGGTGGTAGGCTTGGTGTCTACTTAAGAGTACACCTTGCGCCAAAATAGAGAGGTTCCCGTCCTTAATGGAAGTTCATTCCAGGACTGGCCTGAGGCTGACTGCCTACTTGGGTACGCTCCTTTCCCTTAGCGCTAGGAGCCAGCACCTCGAGATGTCCGACTCGGACATCCTGTGATAGACGAAGCCCCTTGTCCAAGGACAGGCTCGTTGTAAAACCGTCCCTCGGCTGGGTTTTTCACCTTCTCTCGACAGGACACTCGATTAATTTACGAGAAAGTCCTGTTCCAGTGACCTACATGTAGGTGGTAGGCTTGGTGTCAACTTTAAGAGTACACCTTACGCCAAATAGAGAAGCTCCCGTCCTTAATGGAAGCTCATTCCAGGACTGGCCTGAGGCTGACTGCCCACTTTGGTACGCTCCTTTCCCTTCGCGCTAGGAGTCAGCACCTCGAGATGTCCGACTCGGACATCCTGTTGCTAGACGAAGCCTTGTCCTGGACAGGCTCATTGTGGTTGGAACTGTCTGTGTCGACAGCAATAGCCACCAATGCTAGGAGGAAGCTTACGCTTTCCTCTCTGGGCATTGCGGATGCGGACATACCTGCCCTCCTGGCCAGGGTCCCGCACTCCGGCCATCACCTCTTTGGAGGTAAGGGGCCTGATGTGATTCAACTTGAGGTTGATTCACGCAAGCAGGCGACGGAACTTCTGAAACGCCTTAAGTCCTCGGCTCCTAAGCCGCAGGCCCAGGCTGTCTTTCCGCCTCCTAGACGCGGTGGCGCTTCCAGCTGCCCCGTGCACAGGTGCGCCCCGAGCGTTGGAGGAGAGGGTTGGCGGCCGTCTTCAGTACCTTCCCGCCTGGGAAGGAATTACCGACGACGTTTTCGTGCTCCCCTTCGTGCGAGGAGGCTTCTGCATATGTTTCGCAGAGCCCCTCCCACACGGAACCGTCCGCCACAACCCTCCTACACTATCGCCCCCTTTCTAGAGCACATCTCCACCGAGATTCAAGAGCTGCTGGAAAAGGGCGCATTCGAAAGGGTAAGAGACCACCCCAGTTGTGCCTCTCCCCTATCTTATATTCCCAAATGCTCGGGGAAGCTCAGAATGATCTTGAATATGCAGGTCATCAATTCCTTCATACCAAGAGAGGTTTTTCCACAGGGAAACCTTGGCCTCGATTCTCCCGGCGATCAGACCGTCAGATGTGGCTATTTCGGTAGACTTGAAAGATACTTTCACATACCGATACACCCTTCTTCAAGGGACCTTCTCGGTTTCTCCTTCAAGGCGAAACTTTCCGGTTCAAGGCCTTAATTTTCGGCCTGAAACCGGCTCCTCGAGTTTTACTCGAGCAGTCTCTACCCTAGCCGCTTCCCTCAGGATCGCGGTCTGAGACTTTTCACTTACCTGGACGACTGGCTCCTGGTGGTGAGCTCTGTGTCCGTCCTTCAGTCGCACATGGCCCTACTTCTCCGTACTACGCAAGAAGTAGGATTCATAGCCAACTGGGACAAGTCGGAGTTGACTCCTACCCGCAGACCCATTTACCTAGCATGCCTAGAGTGCGGAAATTAGACATTGTGAACCAACTTACCCGCCCCAGTCAGGAGAGAATTCAGGCAATTGTCTTTCTAGCTCGATCTCTTCGTCTCTTACGTCGAGTTCGGGCAGGCCGATGGCACCAGTTCTTGGACCACTTATCGAGCCTTGGGGATGTCCTCGAAGACTGTCGGCTTCATATGAGGCCCTTTCCAACTTCATCTTCTGAAGTTTTCAAGCCCAGTGTAGACTCGCTCAAGGTGTGGATTCCTCTCACCGAGGAGATCAAACGCCTACTTATCGCCCTGTTCGGACCAGGTGGTCTCGGGGGACTGGTCACACCTGTGCACCTTGCCCCACTTATTGTGTTGGAATTGATGGCAGTCCTCATGTCTCTCCACCTTTTCGAGAACATGTTTGTAGGTCGCTCCGTCCTGATTTTGACGGTGAGCACCTCTGTTGCTGCTTACATCAACAGACAGGGCGGGACTCTTCCCGCTACCCTGAACGATCTAACCGCCAAACTTAAGAGTGGTGTCGGCCTCACCGAGTGATTCCGATCGCCTCCTATGTTCCCGGGCGGGACAATCTGATTGCAGATTTGCTGTCCCGGGACATGTGTCTCCCCTCTGAGTGGTCACTGAATCAAGAGGTCTTCGACTACCTCAGTTCAGTCTGCGCCCGTCTGGAGATAGACCTGTTTGCGACAGCTCTGAATCATCGCCTCCCGAGTTTGCTCTCGAGTGCGAGATCCGGAAGCTTGGGCCCTCGATGCGTTCTCCCTTCAGGGAAGAACTTCTGGGGTTACGCCTTTCCGTCGATCTCCTTAATTCCTCAGTTCCTGGGGAAGATTCAGGAGGATCAGGCGTGGGTTTCTGCTCTTAGCACCTTGCTGGCCGAGGAGACCTTGGTTTCCTCTTCTTCTGTCTCTGCTGGACGGTCGGCCTCTCTCCCTTTGAACAATGGAGAGCAGTCCTCAGATCTGCCCCTGTCGCGGATCCTCCACCATCGTCCGGCGGCTCTACATTGACCGCCTGGCCGCTATTGGGGAGGAAGCGAGGACTCTCAGAGAGAGCCTCCCAGTTCATAGTCCAGAGCAGAAGAGTTTCTACCCGAGCTGTTGTCAACTCGAGTTTAGAAGCCTTCCATGCTTGTTGGGGAGAAGGGGTTTGTTTTCCCGTTTCTGCCCCGGTGGGTACTTTTGCAACAATTTTTCCTTATTACTCCTTTCGATAAGGGCAGGGCCCTCTCTAACTTTCGTGGTTACCGGTCCGCTATTTCTGCGGTTCACCTTGGTTTTTTTCTGATGGTTCGGGAGTTTCAATCTCTCCCTTCCTGACTCAGTTGCTGAGGTCTTTCTTTTGACACGCCCAGCAAATCGCCAGTTGACTCCTGCGTGGAGCCTTCCTTGGTTTTGGACGCCTTGGCCAAACCGCCCTTTGGGCCGTTCTGCAAAGCGTTGTTACACCATCTCCCGATTAAGACCACCTTTCTCTCTCTACGGCCCCCGGGCATATCAGATGGGAAAGGCAAGGTGTACGTCTTGTCCCTCGACCTTCGTTATTGCCAAGAATCAGACGGATTCTTCTGGCTTAATCGAAGTGTTCTTGAGTCCTCTGTCGGAATTCTCTTCCGTCATGGAGGATAAATCTTGGTGCCCTGTTAGGGCTCTCAAATGGTACTTGGATAGGACTACGGTTGTTTTCGTAAGGATGATCAGCTCTTCTCTTTTTCCATCACCTTTATTCCCCAGCATCACGGGAGACTATCTCCCGTTGGATTGTCGAGGCTATCCAAGCTCGGAGGCTCTCCTGTCTGGGAAGCCTCCCAGAGCGCATGACACTAGGAGTGTTCTACCTCCTGGGCGCTCTGTCAGGTTCATCCCTTTGGAAGACTTTTGAGGGCCGCCTTTTGGCGTTCCCCTACTTTCTTCACATCCTTCTATCTTAAGGATGCTCCTTCGGGTGAGGTTGGATTTGAAACCTCTGGGTTGAGAGCTGCTTCGTCGTCTCTGTCTGCCCCGCGTTAGTTACTCCCGTCCTGGGACATGCCACCCGGGTTTTTATCCGTGCTATTCTAGCAAATAGGTAGATACATCGATTTATTGCTGTAAATCAAGAAAATTATAACTAATTTTGTTATTTACTAGATAAATCTATGTATCTACCTATGTCCCTCCCTCCAGCCCCTCTCCTTGTCTGACATGTCCTAGATTCTGTCTCTGACTGCTCGGAAGAGGAAGAGTATGGCGGTGGCGCGATTGGATTGGTGGACGGGGAGTACGCGCGCGCAGGCAGGGGCTGCGCGTTTTAGACTTAGGTTTTCTCGAATGACGGCATAGTTTGGGAAACTAGCAAATAGGTAGATACATAGATTTATCTAGTAAATAACAAAATTAGTTATAATTTTCTTGATTTAAGAGGTCAATGAACTTGCAGTGAAAATTATCTCACATGCAATAACTTTGTATCTTTGAGGTAGGATCAACAAATTCAAACCACAGGTATATATCTCTTGAAGGTGCACGTTCTGCTTGTAAATTTGGTCAAGGACAAAGGTCATTTTTATGGATCCGCCCGGAGGCATTATGTTTTTGGGTTGTCCGTCCGTCCGTCCGTCCCACTTCTCGTTACCGCGATATCTGAAGAATCATTTGAGGTAGGGACCTCAAACTTGGTACTAGTATGTATCCCCATACGAAGATGAACTGATTAGATTTTGGGGTAAGTAGGTCAGAGGTCACAGAGGTCAATTTACATGAAATTACATGGAATTACTGGTTTTTAGCACCGTTACTGCGATATCTCAAGATCTGATTAGATTTTGGGGTAGGTAGGTCAAAGTTCAGAGGTCACAGAGGTCAATTTACATGAAATTACATGGAATTACTGGTTTTTAGCACCGTTACCGCGATATCTCGAACTATCTGAGGTGAGAACTTCAAACTTGGTACCAGTATGTATCCCCATAGAAAGATGAACTGAGTAGATTTTGGGGTAAGTAGGTCAAAGGTCAGAGGTCACAGAGGTCAATTTACATGAAATTACATGAAATTACTGGTTTTTAGCCTCGTTACTGCGATATCTCAAGAACTGTTTGAGGTAAGAACTTCAAACTTGGTACTAGTATGTATCCCCATACGAAGATGAACTGATTAGATTTTGGGGGTAAGTAGGTCAAAGGTCACAGGTTGCAGGTCTCGGCGGCCAATTTACGTGATATTAATACAGTTTTTGGCTACATTTCCACGATATCTCAAGAACAACTGATTATATTGCTTTATAGTCGGAGGTCAATTAGTAATATAGGATTTTAGTGTTTTAAATCACAATTTCACAATAACCATTTGATGAATGCGCATCAACTATATTATACTTGTAGGTGATCAGGAATTATCTGAATACAAGCGGAGGCATATTGAAGACGCAGTCGTATCTTTTGCTGGTTTGTGGTTTCTTTTTGTTTGTTTATAAATGTATTTAACTATTTTTTTTTATGATAAGGCTGAACCTTTCAGCAACTTGGCACGATTCATGATATTCACAGCCATACGACAAAGATAACGAGATGCAGGCGTTACGCTTGGCGTTTGCCATATTTAGAGTATTATCAAGCTCCGTTTCCAATGTTTTCAACACTATTGTCTTATTTTGATGATTTGTTACAGCACTGGATGCAGGTTATCATTGTGTTACTTATAGCTGTAGGTCTCTTCATGTTTACATATAAATCCACTCAATTCAACCTTGAAGGGTTTGTCTTAGTCCTTGCAGCATCCATCCTCAGTGGCCTTAGATGGTCATTAGCACAGATATTAACCCAAAAGCAAGAAACAGGTCAGTAGCGCTCAATCATATATCCTTTCACTTTTTAATTTGTCACTCGTAGTGATATAACCTGTATTTGTATTCTGCATTCCTAATACTTACTCTTCTGTGTTTTTTCTTTCTTCTTCTTCTTCTTCTTCTTCTTCTTTTCCTTCTCCTTCTTCTTCTTTTCCTTCTCCTTCTTCTTCTTTTCCTTCTCCTTCTTCTTCTTTTCCTTCTCCTTCTTCTTCTTTTCCTTCTCCTTTTCCTTCTCCTTTTCCTTCTCCTTCTCCTTTTCCTTCTTTTTATGCCTCTGCCCACCGTAGGTGGTGCCGGAGGCATGTTTTCGGGTCGTCCGTCCGTCCGTCCCCTTTTTGTTCTCACGATAACTTCAAAACCATTTTTTTTGATCAGCTTCTAACTTGGCCCATGTATGCATATGTGAGGGACGATGAACTGATTAGATCCTAACGGCTATCGAAGCCCTCCGCTGGGCGAGGAGCAGAAATCCTCGAAAATTCACATTCTGTTATGCTTCATATTAATCTTCACTGAAAATACAAGTATTTTTCTGTTTCAGAGGGTCAAGAAAAGAGGTTTTGTTTTTCCCCCGACACAAGTCTGGGACAAAATGAATATGCAAACAATAACATATTGCTAAACTTTAAACTCCAGTCTCACTCCCTGGGCAGTTTCAAGTTTGCGCAGTTAGTAGTTTTGTGTAAAACTGCCATAAAAAAAATCGAAGACTTAACGTGAAAAATACTGAAATCCTAGCAATATGATTGGCTGAGAGCAAATTTGTCGGTAAAAATCACTGACAAAGACACGCCCCTTGTTTAGAGTACACTCGAGTTGAAACCATCCTGCATGCACCGCTATACGTGGGACTACACGCGAAGAACGGTAGAGGGTTCATGAATGCATTGCCTTCGTTTTTTTTTTTTCCCCGACATAACCGTTCGATGGATGATTATGAAAAGATATTTTGAGGATCCCCTCAATATACTTTGATTTTTCATATGTGAAAGTTTTGATCTTGCGTAATGACACCAAACATGAAAAATAATGCTACATTTTCAGACTTAAAAAAAAAATATATGGCTCCTCATTTCTCCAAGTTTTCACGAATTAAAAAATGATTTGACTACGAGTGATACTAATTATGGGTTAGAGCATCTCCTATTCTGGAATTTGACGTTTTAATAGTTCATTTCATTGTTTGTTTCTAGGGCGAGATTTCACAATTTAGTTGAGACTCTTCGTTAGCGGTTTTACTTAAACAAATTAGGCAGGAAGGAGCGAAAGCTTTTGGGCAGTTAATTGCAGTGTAGAGCCGTTAATTGCAGTGTAGAGCCGTGACTGTATTTGCTATAAAATATCTATTTCCTTGGTGTATTTGATGATTGTAAGTCATCAATGGTAAGTTTTTTATTTGAAAATGAAATGAAATAAATTTTCTGTCTCCTGTGCTTTTTAAGTGAAAAGATTTGTAATTTTATTGGACCAATCCTTTTTAGAGTGTACATGTATGCCATACATTTCCAATCTGGTGATGGCGGAGGCATAAATTCCGACCGCGCGCTGTCGAAGATTCATCTAGTTCTCCTGTTTCTACTTTTTCTTTTTCTTCATTTTCTTCTTTTTCTTCATTTTCTTCTTTTTCTTTTCCTTTTCCTCTTTTTCTTCTACAGTTTCTTCCTCTTTTTCTTCTTTTTCTTATTCTCCTCCTTCTCCTTCTTCTTCTTCTTCTCCTTCTTCTCCTTCTTCTCCTTCTCCTTCTCCTCCTCCTCCTCCTCCTCCTCCTCCTCCCTCCTCCTCCTCCTCCTCCTTCTCCTTGGTCTCCCTCGTCTTCTTTGTATCATTATTCTTCTGCTTCTTCTTCTCCTTCTCCTCATTTTCCTTGTCCTGCTTCTTCTTCTTCTCCTTCATCTTTTTCTTCTTTTTCTTCAGAATTGACCTTCAAATTTATACTTTTTGACAATGCTGCCCTCATTGTTCCGTCCTTTATGGGGTCAAAGGTCATTTGTCCATTTCTTGCACTCTTCTGCATTTCTTGACAGATTTCGTTCAAATTTTGTATGGAAGTGTATCTTGGTAAAGTCTACTCACCTATAGTTTTTGGTGATGCTGCCACCAGTGTCCCCGTCTTTTTATAGGGTCAAAGGTCATACTTTAGAGGATGGCGTGAGTGCACTCTGCAGGCCATATTTCGTAATGGATTTCTTTCAAATTTTGTATGGAGATGTAACTTGGTATACTATACACGTCTTTAATTTTTGATGATGCTACCCTCATTGTTCCGTCCTTTATAGGGTCAAAGGTCATGTTTTTTGTGTGCTCTAACTTCCGGATTTCTTTCAAATTTTATATGGAGGTGTGTCTTAGCGAAATCTACACATCTTTATTTAGTGTTTGCAGATGATGCTCATGCGCATGCGTAGCGGAATGGAGAAGTAGCATCATTTTTGAGCTCTCACCATAACATCTTTAAAATCTTACTTTTGACGTCTGGAACCAGTATTTATAGTGTTTGCTGATGCTGCCCCCAGTGTTCCGCTTTTTATAGGGTCAAATGTCATATTTTGGTTACATGCATTCTGGAGGACACATTTGTTGACTGATTTCTTTCATATTTTGTATGGAGGTCCATCATAGATTGCTGTAGACCTCAAAGGTCAAGGTCACAGAGGCCAATTTCTGAAATTTCAGGTGTTAGCCTTGTTCTCACGATAACTCAGAACCATTTGAGGTATGAACTTCAAACTTGGTACTAGTATGTATCACCATAGAAAAACGATCTGATTAGATTTTGGGGATATGTAGGTTAAAGGTCAAAGTTCATAGAGGTGTATGTGAATTTTATGGGGTTTTTTTCCTCTGTTATCATATCTCAACTATTTTGTATTCATGACTAGTTTCTCATTCTTTTTCTTCAATCTCTGTTCTTATGTATTTCTATGTTTTTCTGTTCATATTCTCTTCTCATTCTAAATTCTGTATGCATTACTTTGGGTTTTTTTTTTAATTCTTTCATTTCAAATTTCTATCATTTCAAATTTCTATCATTTCTTTTGTTCTAATTCTTTTTTATTTATGATTAAGTATTTCTCTGTTTTTTCTTCTCTTATTTTCTATAGTGCATATATGAATTTCCTTATTTCCAACTTCTTTAATCTTAATTCTATTTCTGATCCTGTGCATTTCTTTGTTTCTGTTTTTCTGTATTATCTCCTCTTTTTATATTTCCTTTATATGTAATTACTGTATTTATCTTTCCACTTCTCTTTCACTATTCCTATATACATTTCTTTGGGGTTTTTTTTCCTTCCTTATTTTTGTTACTGTTTATTTCTATCTCTGCTCGTATATTCCTTCACTCTTCTCTTTTTTTCCCCATAAATTTCTTTGTTTTGCCTGCTTTCATCTTCTATTTCTATATTTGACTATGTATTTCTTTGATTTAATTCTCTTTCCATCTGTCTTTATATGTTTTACACTCTTGTTTTTCTTCTATCGTTTCCTATATTTCCTTATGTATTTCTGTGTTTTTTCTTCTCTTGTTTTTTATCTTTCGTTATGTAGTGTTTCTTTAATCTTCTTATTCTAATCATCCTGATGACTTATGCTTTTTTTTTCTCTCCCATTTTCTATTTTTCCGAATGTATTTCTTTTCTTCCTCGTTTTTCTTATGTAGTTCACTGTTTTTCCTTTTTTTACTATTGTTTTTTGTATTTTATTTTCATTTTTCTATTGTCTTTTGCCTATATTTTCTTCTTTATCTCTTATTATGTAGTTCTTTAGGTTTACCCTTCTTTAAAATTCTTTCTATTCTTCCTTCTGTATATCTTTTTTCTTTTTCTATTCATCTTCTCTTTCCATTTTCCTTATAAGTGTATTTCTTTGTTTTCTTCCTTTCATTTTCTATATTTCCTTGTGTATGTAAAGCCAACCCCTGAATTGTGTCAGGGGCCACCTTTTCATACCATGGTGTAAAGGGGGGGGGGGGGGGGGGTGTTCATTAATGGCCTGCTTTTTGTGCCTTTTTACAACCCAGCCCCAAAAGGGAACCCACCTCAGACAATATTTTAGATGTTACAGGGGTCTTAGACTACCATTTGGGTCTTTGGGATCTACCACAAGATGGAAATGCAGTCATACCAAGTGCTCCTAAGTTTGCATGAGTGCATCCCAAAGAAGAGGAACTTGGCACTGTGGCCATCTTAAGTATCCCTTTGAGCTTGGGTATAATCTATGCAGTGAATACACATTGTTGAGATCTAGTCAAGATCACTGGGCATTTATGTATCAACACAGATAACAGAAAATCAAGGAAACACGTTGCGGATCGAACTACTTCCTCAGTTTTTGACCGAAAGTCATGAAATTTGGTACACACATTGGTCTTGGTGGGAAGATGTGCAAGACATATTTTTTTGATGTGTCGGAAGCTGCGTTGCCATGGAAACGGCATATCTATGGCAGTAAATCAGGGAAAAATCTTGTGGATCGAACTACTTCCTCAGTTTTCGACCAAAAGTCAAGAAAGGCTGTTGTCACGGGTCGGGGGTATTAATCATCATCTTCAGTGATATTTCTAGTTTAATTTTGACTGTTCTTGTCATTCTAAGATCTTTGCAAGGTATTTTCTGTTGTAACTGCTGCTCGTCAACCTAGGACAGCATTATGAATGATATGCTTGAGAATTGATTTCTTTGTAGGTTTACGCAATCCAATTGATACTATCTACCACCTGCAGCCTGTCATGATACTTGGTTTATTTCCACTCGCAGTTGCTGTAGAAGGTAAATCTTAAATATGCAAACTGTTCTTAGGCCTCTAGATAGAAAAGGATTGTTTTAAAAAGGAGATACATATATTTGCTCAAAATAGTAACCCCCCCCCCCCCCCCTCTCTCTCTCTCTCTCTTGAAGTATCCTTCAGACCATAGAAAAGGTCTCTCAAAAAAGATGGGAGATTTTTGGTGTGTTTTCTATAAAAATGTCAGCCCAAGGTTGGAATGCAGGGAATATAATTTCTTAAAAACAACATTGATGACAATATGGCAATATGTATGAATCTTCGTGTTGTTCATATAGTTAAATATCTTTTGAGATTTCTCTCAACTGACAGCAATTTACTCTTGGGTAATTTCTTACATTAGTAAGTCCCATATTTGGTAGATTGGGAAGAACAAAATATTGAAGAAAAGTCTGACTTTCCAAAGACATCAATCAAAGGCTACTCTTGCAAGGAACTGTGAGAAGTACTCTGGACTGATTAATTCCATTACATACTATTCACAACACATTCATTGGTAAAAGTTAATTTTTATAAATGTATCTGTCCACTGTATACCATTAACTTTCTCACAAGGCCAGGAATTCTGTCAGATCTGTAACTTCAAGGTCCAGGATCAACTTAACAAGAAATTATTCATTCAACACTCTCATCCAAATGATTGGGGAACAACTCACATAACAAGCTCCCATGGTATAAAATAAAATGGTCACCCCTAAAAGGCCATGATCAAGAACTTCAACCTAATCAACAATTTTGGTATTTACTGCATCAAAATAATTACTAAGAAGATAACACTTAGAGAATCCTCTTATAATGAACTTAAGAAATGCTGGAATTAAGCTTTAACAAAAGAAAGAATGGAAACACAGTAAAACAATGCTAGAGAAGTGCCAATTTCATTTGTAATGGCTTTATGGGGAAGGGGGTAGGGAAGGAATTTCGTCTGAAATCTTGGTAATACATGTACTTGACATCATGATGGTTCAGGGCTTTCTTATAATCTCAAAATGTCCAATGACTTTATGCAACAAGTTGTGGCAGTAAAGAACGACATATTAATGAACACCAAGTTTGTTCATTTTAACATGTGTTCAAATATTTTGACCAGTATTGTATATTTTTACTAACAAGCATGCATTAAGATTAGCAAGAATAATACACTTCTGTCAATGTGAATGCTAATGTGATATTGAGCAGCGGGTACAAAATGAGGAAACACAGCTACACTGCGGGTTTGTGTCTCTGTACCATAAACCCCTTTTCTGGCCTTGCTCTAACCAGCATATATGGCCATTTTTACGATCAGTGGTGTAACTTTTGTACTCGGAGGGTCAAAATTTCAAACAAGATATTTTTTCATTATTTCATTTGATTCCTGTTTGAAATTGTTCAAATTGTTGAAAAAATAACATTTCAGACCTTAAAGATGAAGGGTTATTGGTGTGATTTAACGAAAACCATGGCACCTGAAGTAAATTCAAACAAAATTTTAGTTTCATGAATTGCACCATGCTGACAAAATTTTGTTGTCAAACTTTCTCATGCAAAGTTTTTATGGTGAATAACAATATATAATTTATGAATCAAAATGATTTGGGGTTGAATATCAAGTGAATTTAAAAATAATTTGATGAGATTGACTAATTTTCAGTAAAAATCCAAATTGACATGTTATTTTTTAGGATTTTTACTATTTCCCAGAGGACAGGCCAGGTCAAACTCTTACCACAAGAACTCTTCAAGAAGGGCTACCTTCCTATGTAGGTTAAAAGAAATTCCAATCATTTCTTAAGAACTCAGAATTTTTAACACATGCATGTTTCGGAGGTGACAGTTAACATATTCAGATGTTTCGGAGGTGACAACAATGTTAACACTCACTTCTGCTGTAAATAAGTGACAATAAGACAAAACATCTTCATTTTTATCAATGTTTTTAATAACTACAATTCAAGAACAGGAAATTAACTCCATTTCAAGTAGAAAAATCACACAGAACCAGTATTTTTGACACTTTGATAATTCGCATGAGTAGTTTGCCTATCGTATGGGTGAAGGACATGAGCTAAATATTGTCATCTAAAGAAACATGCCCACTCCACATTCTAACTTATATTGAGATGAGGGTGTAAGATCATTTTAATCATGTTTCTTTGCTCTCAGTACATTTCATCCCACAGCACCAGGAAAGAATTGCTTTGTTTCGGAGGTGACATTCAATTGTTAACATGGTGTTGAAATATTCATATGAATAACAAAAGCAAAAGATCTTGTTTAATTTGAGGATATTATTTTTTTGCACTTGGTCAAATGTATAAATTGATTTTAGTATGTTGAGGAATTCTTTATCATACTTGATAGCCACTATACAAATATTTCAATACTGCTGCAAGGAATTTGGTTCAGAGTAAATTTTCTACACAAGATTCATTTAAACTATTGACATTAATAAGATACATGTACATTTTGATTACCGGTATCTTTCTAAATTGCTTGAAAATTACCTGCCATTAATGTGTGTTAGTCATTTTGAGAGTAATCAGTATAAGATTAGAAAGACCCAATTGTTTCGGAGGTGACATTTAATGTTAACAACACAGCAGCTACTGGGATGTTAACTATTTGCGAACATTCATGTGTTTCCCCAAGGCTATAACTTTAAAATGTGAGCTTTTTCTTTCAATTCTTACTTTTTATTTCATTTAGTTATTCGCTTTCACCACAATGGATGATTCATAGTTTGCTTTACATTGTAATTTGTTCTAATCACAACAGTTTTTTACAGTTTTGTTGAGACAACGCAGTTTGTGTTTCCGAGCTGAAGAGAGCTGAAGAGAGCGTCATGCTTGTCTGTGAAATTGAGGGGAAAATTTTGATTACTTATGTTTGTTTTTTGTTTCAATGGGCAATTCCATGATTAAGTGGACATCAGGCCAAACTTTATTTTTGCTCTTTCTCAAATTCAGGTCGATTTTGGGGGTTTAAATAAATACAGGAATTGTTTTTACAAATGGGTTTCATACTCGCTAAAAACAATTTATTTAATATTACCCCTTATAGAGGAATCCGAACCATACTCAAATTTAGACAGATGGAACTTCACACAGTTTTTTAGTCATGGACAGAAATATACTGCATATTTTGTGAATTTTTCAATTAGATACATGTAATTTGTAGGGCATTTAGTATCACCAATTTAAAAGAAAGTAGGCAATAATAAGTTGTTGAAAATGTATAAAAATCTCAAATATGTAGTACTGGACAAACTGTAACATGACTATAATGTTACTAACCAAGGTTTTGGGCTCTACTTTAATAAACAAATTGAGTGATACAATCTCTAAGCAATTTGGGGCAACATTTGTCATCATTTAAAGGCATTCAGTAACTTTGTGGAAGCTTGATTTAATAAATTGTTGAATTTTGATATCTGTCTTGTATAATGATGTTCAGAAGGATAAATAAATAGCCAGGCATAGAAAGGTTTTCAAATATATAATGCTATTATTAAGATATCTCTGACTGAATACTTATATTTACGAAAGCGTATGGCCATACGCTTTAGTCTAACACTGAGTCAATGGGGAAAATGAGTCTGGCATTTCCGGTCATTTGCATATGTTTACTTTTGTGAAGCACATGGTGATTTTGAAGTGCTTTTTTCCGCATGGGCTTCATTTTTACACCATATTACATACACTGATAGCATGTAAGGCCAGACAGCTCAGATTTTATCAAGCCTCCACAAAGTTACTGAATGCCTTTAAGAAGTAATACATACTGATATAGCTCCAAGTTTGAGGTACAATACAATAAGGAGGAATATTTTTTCAAAAACTTTGGTTTGTTTCTCATGTCCTGTTTTTGTAATGTTACTGTCATCAAACGTTCTCATTACAGCTCTTATTTTATTTATTTACTTTTGGTTTCTTTATGTACTGTAGACCTTTGGTAGGTGAATATATATTTGCAATATTTAAAATTTGATAAAGTGTAAAGTTACTAATCATGAAATTGCCCCAATAATTTTCCCCATAAATTTCACAGACGGTCCGGACACAAACTGGTCTCAAATATCCTTAATATAAGGGACTGAAACTGGGAAAGGGAAATTAAGGAAGCATATTATTTTCTTGAAATTTGAGTGCTGATAACCAAATTATGTGATTAAACATAATTTGTAATAACGAAACACCTCACCAAAATTATACTGAGATAGAAAGTCTAGAAATCTTGTTTTGGACCTCTCCCTTTCCAGTACTGGGGACTTTGTTCCTCTGTTTACTTAAGTTGTTATTGTTACATAGCCACAACAATTTTAAAAATAATGTCATAAACAGTCCATCTTTTATGTGAATAAATAAAAACAAATAAAAATTCAAAAAGAAGTTTATCATGTTATTGTTTTCCAATAACATTACATGGTTATAACATGACTTTGTGTATATGTATAAAAAATGACATTCAAGTGAATACATTTTGCCAATTTTTGTGCGAAATGGACCTTTGACAAGATGTTGCACCAAATATTGTTGTCAATGCAATATCAAACTCCTTCCAAGAGAATGCCCAACCAAATGGATTACTGAGTTCAGTCATTATATTGACTGATATCAACATTAAAACTCATTTAAAATTAAAATTCCAAGTGAATGCCAATGCCGAGTTGATTGATTAGTCATTTCAATCTTAAACATGAACAGTTGTCAACAACAAACTCATTTAATATTCAACTTCCAATTGAATGTTAATTTCCCTCTGAATGATTTCTTTCCCTTCAGTCATGTTCTTCATTTCAAAGGGACTAACAAAACAACAAGTTCAATGGACTAATTATTTCTTCTTTCAAAACAGAAACTATCCCATAAATCATTCAAAAGGTTGCAGACATAGCTGGTCTCAAAAACCCTATAAAGAGACCAAAATGGATCAGGAAATAAAGATATTGTATTAAAAGAAAATATTGTTATCATATTTGGGTATCAAAGTATAAAATCATAATGAACCAGAGCAGTTACACGAGCCATCTTTGATTTGAAATGTCAATTTAAAACATTGATTATACTAGTCTGCCTTAAGTTTATGCCTCTAAATGGTTGACCTCGATGGACCACTGGGTGTTGCAGGCATGCCACTGAATAGCTTCACTTGCAGTTTATCATTCTGTTGATTAATAAGAAGGAATTGTAGTCGCCAGCTCATAAGATTTAGGCCTGGATATTTTCCATGTGCTGGTAAGGTACATGTACACTTGTAGGAGCTTTTTTTTGTTACATCATAAGATTGTAGAATAGGACATAAACCGTCCCATGTATTACCATGGTATCCAGATAATTATGGTGAGCTAGGACTACAAAAAGCTCTTCTGTTCTATTGATTGAGTAGATATTTAATGTGTTAGAAAATGTTACCTAAATAGTGAAAAGGAATTGAAGTCTTGCCTTGCACTTCCATGTAACAATATGGTGTTAACAAGCAATGTCACCTCCGAAACACAAGGAAAAGCAATCTACGTGGAAAGCTGTTTTGCTAAATCTGCACAATTAAATTGTTAGTTGGAAATCATGTATTTGAGGTTAAAGCATTTAGATGTTTACTGAACTGGAACAGGAGAATTGATCTTGATTACAATATCATGTATAAAACAGATAGATGCATTTTGTGCATGCTCTTTGTTCAAAAAGTGGAAAAAATGTAAATTTGCTGTAAAACATGCAGTGAATTAATCAAAAAGAAAGTTAGAGTGTGGTAGTTAATATCTCCACTTTGAGACGTAAGTTACCAAAATAAATGAAACTATTTGTGAACATAATATGGTTTCCTTTCAATAGAAATGAGTAAAAAGTCTTGTTAACAGTATTTTGTCACCTCCGAGACAGTAATTTTTCCTTTTTTGTTATATCTTACATTAATCTATTGGAAATTGTCACTTTCTGTTGTCATATTAGGATTCTCATCCAAAGGGGATTGCTGTCAATTGGACAATATCTAACAAAAGTGTTTTGTCTGAAAGAAATTATCAGATATTATACACTTGTTGTTTCGGAGGTGACAGTTGTTTCGGAGGTGACAAGTGTTAACGGAAATGTGTAAATTGCCCCAAAATGAAAACAAATGGCTCTCTTTCTACTTCTTTCCTTCATAGATAGTGTTAGGGAATATGTTACATTTTTTATAAATGTAATGTATAATTGATGTCAAGAATATAAAATCAAATGTATAAACCTGTTGTTTCGGAGGTGACAAAAAAGTTAACGGAAAAGTTAACATAAATTTATAAATGCTAACAAAAAAAAATAAAACTTATTTAAATGAAATAATCTTGTGACCAAAGTAAAGTTAGATCGATTACTTTTCTGTTTTGATAGTAATTAACAAAGTTCAATGTTATTAATTATGAACAACAGCTTACTCAATAGAGGGGTTAATTGTTAACGGAAAATGTCACCTCCGAAACGTAAAGTTTGAACAATTTCAGTCTTGAAAGAAGACAAAGCAGAACCTGGAAAACATAATGGCATTTAATATTGGATACTTGTCTATCACAACAACAACAAAAATAATGGAAAGGAATAAACAATTTAAAATGCTGGTTTTGACAAAAAAACTATGTCAGAGCGAGTACACCAAAAGTGTCTGATTTCAAGCACATAAGTGTCCGTCACATCTGAGAGAAAAACAAAGAACTTTCTTAAGGTACCCAAGGTAGACACTATGGGGGGTAGGTTTATAGAAAAAAATAGTGCACATCTTTCAATGTATATGAAAGTTCTACACCAATTAGTGCCAATACTGTGTTTTACACCACTGATTGTAAAAATGGCCATATGCTTTGAGATATTATATCAATTTGCTTATTTATCAAATAACAAGTATTCACACATACATTTTGTAAAACAAATAACTCCTCAGTTATTAATCATCTACACTTTTCTTCTCTGATATTTTTCAGGAGTGAAGATCTGTTCAACAGAGGCCTTCTTGGGTTTTACTGATACTCATGCATTTACAGGAATATGTGCTAAGCTTTTATTGGGTGCTGGTTTGGCTTTTATGTTAGCCATGTCAGAGTACTTACTTCTATCTCAAACATCAACTCTTACTCTATCAATATCAGGAATATTCAAGGTATGTAGTTAAACCCTAAGATACTTTGACCATACTATGTGATGTATCTAATGTATTTGCCATAAGTAGAAATAAAACTTGATACCTTGGTTGTTTTCATGCCCCTTAAAGCCAGGATGTTTTGGACAAGGCATGTAAAAGTAATGTGTGACATGTTTGTGCATTGCTGTGATCACATCCAAACATGACTTGAAGAGGTCAAAATACACACACATAAGTGTATGAAAAATTGGAGAAGAAATACCATAGAAATGAAACTAAATTTTATGGTTGGATAAAATATATACAATCAATATGTCATTTTGAAGTGTTCACTGCACAGTACCTCATGTCCCTGGCCCCCTGCAACAAGCAGTGCACAGGTACTAGCCAGATTATAGGTGTCTACCTACTATGACCTCACATGGTTGACTTTGGCCCTCTTGCATAAAGAGTTGCGTTAGATCGCAACTCAAAAAATTAGATGCAAGTCGCAGATACTCGATCTTGATTGGTTGAAAAGTTTCGTTTATTTTCTGGACTTGCGTTTCAATTTTTCAGCAATTGACTCTTTGGTAGTAACAAAAACACTTGTTTTGAATAGCTTATAATTAAAGATAAAGATTAGTTCCGGTCATGAGACTGAATTGTGAAAGAAACTGTCTCAAAGCAATTGGGAAGCTTGATTATATATGAATTGGTGTAATTATGCTGTCAGGTTTTGGAATCACCAAAATGATAAGAAATTGACTCAATCCTGCTGAGGACACCTTGATATAGTGTCATCAATATTTCCCTCTTGACAAAAATTTTCCGTCAGCATTGCAGCCTCATAATAAAAAAGTATTATCCCTCTGGATATATAAGAGTCACTTACTGCACACAGAAATTTGTGTATGGGACTACACACATATGTTCGGCCCGAACATTTCAGCTATTTCTTGTAATATTTTTAATGTGAGGGCATTTGAAAAGCAATCCTCTTGAGGGGGTATTTCTACTAACATAAAAAGAATGAGAAAACTCACAAATTATTTTTACGTTTCCAAGAACTCAACCTTCTCTTTAAATATGCAGATATATGATAGATATATTTCTATTTCATTTACATTATATTGGTCAAATGCTCACAAAGACAAGATTTAATGTTTTTTATTTTGGGTTGACAATAGCAGTTGAAGCTGAAATAAAGCATTTGAGGACACCTTTATATAGTGTCATCAATATTTCCCTCTTGACAAAAATTTTCCGTCAGCATTGCAGCCTCATAATAAAAAAGTATTATCCCTCTGGATATATAAGAGTCACTGCAGGCCACAATATTACGCAGGTACACCCAAAAGTAGGAAAATTAAAGAAATGGATCAATGAAAGTTTGAGCAAAATCCAATTAAAATTATGAAGTTATGGATTTTTGAAGTTGTAATCAATCAAACACAAATTAATAACTCCTTGACATATCTTGCGAGCTCCTCTCCATTTGCTCGGTACACAAAAATTCATGAATTTTAATTTTCTTTGTTTTTGATGAGGGAATAGATTTGTGTTATACATGTTTTGTGTAATTTAAGCATAAGTGGAATGAATATATCTAGGGTGCATGTATGATAAAATATTTTCTTGAGAGAAAATGGAAATTTATGATTTTTTTTCAGTACAGGGCAAATAGGAAAGGAGCTCAAGATACATGTACGTCACAGAATTGCCAATTTGTGTGCAACTTCAAAAATTTGTAATTTCTTATCGGATTTTGCTCAAACTTTCATTGATCTGTTTCCTTAATTTTTTTGCTTCTTTGATATTATGGTGGACTTCCCCTTTAATCTACTACGTGTACTGCTTTCCATATGAGTGCAGGTACATGCCATGCAACAGATGCACTTGTAAAACTCCCAAGTTGCAAACTATCTTTGCTCTCTTCAGTGCCGCCGCTGTATGTCTCAGAAAAACAAAACCCTAAAACAAATGGTTATTGTGATTATTATGACCACACTATGTGCTCTGTGACAATAATTTCCATAATTTCTGTAAACTAGAAGTATTATGCCTTTAAATGATACATTGCTGGTATCCATCGGTACATGCTTTACCAAGCAGCAACATTTTTAAAATGACATGTAAAAACTCAGTTGCAGCCAGTCCGCAGGCCGTGCAAAAGGCGCTTCTTTTTCTACGGAACTCGTATTCATACCATATCGATTTTTATGAATATTCATGAGCAGAAGGGTACAGTATAAAACTGCCAATTACTTCGCTGTTTCTGGACAGATTTTTACGATTTTTATCACAAATGAAAGAAGAATACTGCAGAAATGACCAAAAATCAGATGATTTAGCTTTTATACCAGGCAGGAATTAGGCAAGTTCAAGCATGATACAGATTATTTCCTATCCGAAATTAAATCGTGCCTAATGACGCAAAATTGTTGGTCTGCTCACCAGCACGTCACACAAAGCATCGTCTGCTCGATGCAGCCGAACGAGTTTAGTACATATGGATGTACTACTTCCACCTCCATGGTATGTCCATCGACTACACTCGCGTAGGTACTATCTAGTATAGCCGACTTTTACACAAGCACAAGATTTGATGTAACATTGTACATGTAAAAAATAGGCCTACTGTGTACCCTGCATTAATGTTAAATTTTGTGTGAGCAGGGAGCTCTTCCACCTCCCTGGTGTTAGCGCTAATATCAAGGTCATTCATGATCGAGGAAGGGGAAGGAGAAGATATCATTCATTGTTAATACTTCATTTTCATCTTGGAAACCCAAATTTTGCAGCAGAGAAACTAAAATAGTCCTAAAATCACTGATAAGTTGGCGATTGTTGATGAATTATATTCCTCCTTACAGTTACATTGATTTTGGTGTAACTTTTACGCTTTTTGCTTACAGTGAATGTTCAACGGTACCTACATACCTAACCACAGCAGCAGCTTGGAGCATTCCACCCCATTGCGCCTGCCGTAGCGTACCTGACGTTCACCCCTAAGTGGTTTCACAGGGGGTTTTTTTTGGAAAATGGTTGAAACAAAAACATATTTTCTTTGACAAATATAATTTGCTGCAAAACTATTGTTCATTCATTGTTAGTGCCAATAATCCAACTCAACGATCATCGACATCACTTAGATTTTGAAACTTTATACCAGTCAGGAGTTAGGGGGAAGCAAATAGAGGCTAAAATTGCTCCCAAAAAAGTCCCATATATCATCATTTTTGGATGAGATAAAAGATATCCAAATCCGATCGAATATAGTCACGTTATATACCAAAATAAAGAGCGAAATGTCACAGAGAAGTTCCTTTACCATAGCCGAACGATTTCTGCATTATTTTTGTTTGAGAGATACCTTCTTGACCCCTTGCAAAAATCTCGCCAAATCTCACGCTATCTCTTTTCGCGAGACTCGATATCCAGTGGAGAGGAAATCTCCGCAGGAATCAGCATTTTGACTCATTAACCCACGGGCTGCGGACTGACTGGTTGTGCTGTGAAGACGTTAGTATCACATGCAAAAATGACTATTAAAAGGGAAATACCAGCTTTAAAAGATTTGGTACGTAAAATTCCCTTGTGTGATGACATGCAATCAATCAGAAATTCATAAATTCATAAAACATGGGTCAATACCTATTTCCAGTGGTGGCAGGGGCATACGCCTCCAAAATTAAAAAAATCAATAAATATCCCTGGAGAATGTGCACTATACGTGCAGAATCATAATAGGATCCAATAACCGGAGTAAAAATACACTGTAAAGCGCTTTGAGCAATTACTAACTGGAAAAGGCGCCATATAAATGCAGATTATTGTGTGCGCTCGAGCGGTCATATTTCTCAGTGGATTTCTTTGAAACTTTGTATAGAGGTGTGTATCTTGGTAAAATCTGGACACCTATAATTTCTGGTGATGCTGCCCCCAGTGTTCCGTCTTTTATAGGTTAAAAGGCCATATTTTGGGGATAGTTTGCGTGCGCTCTTGCGGTCACATTTCTCAACGGATTTTATTCAGATTTTGCATAAAGGTGTCTCTTGGTATAATCTAGAAACCTAGATAGATTTTGGTAATGTTGCCTGCAGTGTTCCGTCTTTTATAGGGTCAAAGCTAATATTTTGATAGATCTGTGTCTTGTGTGCACTCTTGTGTGCGCTTTGGCAGATGGATTTCGTTCTAATTCTGTATGAAGGTGTCTCTTGGTGTAATCTATACATCTTTACTTTTTGGTGATGCTGCCCTCATTGTTCCGTGCTATATAGGGTCAAAGGTCATCGTCCATTTTGTGCACTCTTCTGCATTTCTCGACGGATTTTGTTCAAATTTTGCATGAAGGTGTCTCTTGGTGTAATCTAAAAACCTGTAGTTTTTGGTGATGCTGCCACCAGTGTCCCGTCTTTTATAGGGTCAAAGGTCATACTTTGGGGGATGGCATGAGTGCACTCTGCAGGCCACATTTCTTTATGGATTTCTTTCAAATTTTGTATGGAGATGTATCTTGGTATAATCTACAAATCTTTACTTTTTGCTGATGCTGCCCTCATTGTTCCCTCCTTTTAGGGTCAAAGGTCATTTGTCCATTTCGTGCACTCTTCTGCATTTCTCGACGGATTTTGTTCAAATTTTGCATGAAGGTGTCTCTTGGTGTAATCTAAAAACCTGTAGTTTTTGGTGATGCTGCCACCAGTGTCCCGTCCTTTATAGGGTCAAAGGTCATATTTTTTTGTGCACTCTAACTTCCACATTTCTTGACAAATTTCTTTCAAATTTTATATGGAGGTGTGTCTTAGCGAAATCTACACATCTGTAGTGTTTGCTGATGCTGCCCCCAGTTTTTCTGCTTTCTATAGGGTCAAATGTCATATTTTGGTTGCATGCATTCTGGAAAACATTTGTTGACTGATTTCTTTCAGACTTTGTATGGAGGTCCATGACAGATTCCTCTAGACCTCTACAGTTATTGGTGATGCTGCCCCTAGTGTTCCATCTTTCATAGGGTCAAAGGTCATATTTTAGTGGATATCTTGTGTGCGCTCTGAGGTCACATTTCTTGACAGATGTTTTTCGAATTTTCTATAGAAATTCATTATACTCTAATCTACACACATATTTTTGGTGATGCAGCTCCAAGTGTTGACAATTGTCCGCGCCACTGGCGGCACTCTCTATGCCATCCTTTTGTTTGAGGGAGGGGAGGGGGGAGGTTCTTTGTTCCTCCTTCGCATTGTGCTGCAATGGACATTTCTAGTTATTATTATTAAAGGCCAAGTCCACCCTAACAAAAAGTTGATTTAAATAAATAGAGAAAAACCCAACAAGCATAACACTGAAAATTTCATCAAAATAGGATGTAAAATAAGAAAGTTATGGTATTTTAAAGTTTCGCTTAATTTCACAAAACAGTTATATGCACATCCTGCTCAGTATGCAAATGAGGGAACCAGTGACGTCACCCACTCACTATTTCTTTTGTATTTTATTACATGAAATGCGAAATATTTTAATTTTTCCTTGTTATAATGTGAAACAAGGTTTGATTCCTCACTGAACATGTGTAATTGCCATTGTTGCAACCTATACGCAATTCAATGAGAGCTTCCTAATTGTGAAATCTGCAGAAATTAAAATATTCTATATTTCACATAATAAAATACAAAAGAAATAGTGAGTGGGTGACGTCACTGGTTCCCTCATTTGCATACTGAGCAGCATGTACATATAACTGTTTTGCGAACTTAAGCGAAAATTTAAAATACCATAACTTTCTTATTTTACATCCTATTTTGATGAATTTTCAGTGTTATGCTTGTTGGATTTTTCTCTATTTATTCAAATCAACTTTTTGTTAGGGTGGACTTGGCCTTTAAAAGATGAAAAAGTGCCCTTCGTATGAAGGAAATGGTGCCCCCTTCTGAGGTGGGAAAATACCATAATCTTGATATTTTCTGACTTATTTGCCCTTTCTACTCTGTATTTCTATTCGTTAACAGTGCCACTGATATTACTTTTATAAAAAAAATGTCACTTTTCTTTCCGCTTTGTTCTTAAAAAACTTTAGTTCAGAAAAATGCAAAAAATAAATGCTTTTCATTTCGATTGCAGGTACCATTTCAATACATGCCCTTTCTTTACCCCCAACTTCGACAATACATTGACCATACTTAATTTTATGATGAGGGCATTATCCTTGCTCTCATTATTGAAAGAAACATATGACAACAGTCATATGGTTTACATTTGGATCATGTTCACATGTGATCCTAACGTTTTCACGGTTTTACCCAAATCCAGCACAACTGAGTTATTACATGTCATCTTCAAAATGCTGCTGCTTGGTTAAAGTATGTACGGATGGATGTCATTGATGTATCAATTAAAAGCATAATTCTTCTAGTTCATGGAAAATAGATAATTATTGTCATGGAGCACATTGTGTGGTTACAATGACCCTTTGTTTCAGGGTTTCGTTTTTGGGGGACGCACTGTATATTGGAACCCATACAATGTTTCACTTTGGTGTTGAGCTGGGATATGGCCGTTCAAAATTGTGGCCAGAGTAATGCAGCATTTACTTTGAACTAAGAGCTCCATGTATCTTCTTATATCAGATCTTGTTATATCAGGGAATATGAATGGATGCACCTTTGCAGTGTTTATCATTACAGAGATTTTTTTATGCCTCCGCCTACCAAAGGTGGTGCCGGAGGCATTATGTTTTCGGGTTGTCTGTCCGTCCGTCCCGCTTTCCCGTTCTCGCGATTACTCAAGAACCAAATGAGGTATGAATTTCAAACTTGGTGATAGTATTTATCACCATAGGAAGATGATCTTTAGATTTTGAGGTATGTATGTCAAAGGTCATAGGTCAGTTTCTGAAATTGCATGTGTTGGCCTTTTTAATGCGATATCTCAAGAACCATTTGAGGTATGAACTTCAAACTTGGTACTAGTATTTATCAACATAGAAAGACGATCTGATTAGATTTTGGGATACGGAAGTCAAAAGGTCAAAGGTCATAGAGGTCAATACTGAAATTGCAGGTTTTAGTCTTGTTAACGTAATATCTCAAGAACCATTTGATCCATTAACTTGGACTAGTATGCATCACCATAGTGAGACAAACTGATTAGATTTTTGTTCACGTAGGTCAAAGATGACAGGTCATAGAGGTCATTATACAGCTGTATTTGAAATTAATGTTTTATAACCTTTGTTACCACCATATCTCAACTATTTTGTATTCATGACTAGGAGATCAAGTGAGCAGACTTTTGGGTTATAAGGTGTAAGGTCAAATGTCAAAGAGGTCAATTAACATGTAATTAGAGGCTTTTTATTCTGGTTATCACAATATTTCAAGAACAGTTTGAGCCATCAACTGAATTTAGGCAGAGGCATATAGGAGACGCAGTCGCATTCATCTTGTTTCATCTGTAGTATCAAAAGGCGTGGTTGAAATAAGTTTATCATATTATCATTTAACACCCTTCATATTCTTATTTTTCGTAATGTAATATGGATATTTAACCGTTTTTAACCCTTGATACAGGAAATCTGTACTTTATACATCGCATCACAAAGAGGAGATGAGATGTCAGCTTTGAATTTCATTGGGATGATCGTCTGCCTATGTGGAATATCTTTACATGTTGGATTAAAAGCCTTAGAAACCAAAAGTAAGTTATGAACTTTACTTGTAGGATTTAAAGTCTTATAGAAACTAAAAGTAAATATATTCATATTTAATCAAAAGCAATAGAAATAAAGTTTGTTCTGATCTTCACTAATTGGATTAAATGCCTTAGAAAAAAAAAAATCACATGTTCCTATAAAATCCCCAGATGTCTTGGGGCAACTGCATTGCCCCAAGACATCATCAGATTTCTGCCCAATTGGGGCAAGTTGAATTTTCTTTGACAAATATAATTTGCTGCAAAATTATTGTTCATTCATTGTTAGTGCCAATAATCCAACACATTTTCCACAGAGCCTTTTTGAAAAAAAATAAAATAAAACCCTATGAAAAATCCTCTGGAATGAAAATTTTACATTATCTGGAGTGAATGATTTTGTTTTATGCCTCTGCCCACTGAAAGTTGTGCCGGAAGCACGTTTTACACACCTGGATTGAGAGCCTCTGTTGATTAATGCCCTGTTCAAGGATATATGCACCAGAAATTCAAACCCTTAACCTTTTGATAAGAGTCAAGTGAATAAACCACTATACCACAATGATACTATAATTACTTGTATTACCAACATTTTATGCTTAAAGGATACCAACCACCTCCCCCAAAATTGTACAGTTAGTATGTATGAAATGAAAAAAAAAAAAAACTTTACATGGCATTCTTAGGTAAGAGGGATGAAGAATATAAAGAGTAATTTGAAAACCCTCCACATGGAGCTTTGGTGTGTGCATAATTGGGTTTCACAGACATGTATTAATCAGATATGATTATTTACTTCTGGGGACCGATCTTTAACTGACCTTCTTTTCAGTGCACACCCTTTTCTATGTTAATGCTTGTGGGTCATGTAAGTAGTCTAGATCTACCCACAAGTCCCATTTAGGTCTATTGATATTGTGTCTAAACTTGCAATATCTAAAGGGTTAGAATCCCTAACTTACAGAACAATATAGTTTTAGGTGATTGATACTCTTTTAAGTGTGCACTGGCTACTTTTGTAAAGCAAAATTGAAAGCAAATTGAAAGCAAAGCAAAACTGAAAGCAAAAGATAAATTTCTTCTATCAAACTTTGCAGGCGATGTGTGCTTGAAAATCACAACCTTGATTCGGGTGGGGTATGAAATCAATGTGGCAGTGACATGAAGAAAAGTGAAGCTGACATAGCACTTCCTTAAAGGCCAAGGAAAAGAATCGATGCAAATGGTGATTGGTGTATATTATACAGGCCTCCCCATCTATTAAGGAAGATTCTGGTCTCCCCCCTTTTTATACCCCCGCCAAACGAAGTTTGAAGGGGGTATATAGGAATCAGTCGATGGTTGGACGGTCGGTCGGGCGGTCGGTCGGTCCGTTGCAAATCTTGCGGATCGAACTACTTCCTCAGTTTTTGACCGAAAGTCATGAAATTTGGTACACACATTGGTCTTGGTGGGAAGATGTGCAAGACATATTTTTCGGATGAGTCGGAATCTGCGTTGCCATGGTAACGGCATATTTATGGCAGAAAATCAAGGAAAACACATTGCGGATCGAAGTACTTCCTCAGTTTTTGACTGAAAGTCATGAAATTTGGTACACACATTGGTCTTGGTGGGAAGATGTGCAAGACATATTTTTCGGATGAGTCGGAATCTGCGTTGCCATGGTAACGGCATATTTATGGCAGAAAATCAAGGAAACACATTGCGGATCGAACTACTTCCTCAGTTTTTGACCGAAAGTCATGAAATTTGGTACGCACATTGGTCTTACTGGGAAGATGTGTACAACATATTTTTTTGATGTGTCGGAAGCTGCGTTGCCATGGGAACGGCATATCTATGGTAGTAAATCAGGGAAAAATTTTGCGTATCGAACTACTTCCTCAGTTTTCGACCAAAAGTCAAGAAAGGCTGTTGTCACGGGGCGGGGTTATTAATCATCATCTTCAGTGATATTTCTAGTTGAAAAATAATTTCTGGATACACAACACACTATGCCTCTGGGGGATGTGTGTGGCCTAATACTAGATTAGAGATTAGTCCAACTAAATCACTGACAGCTAACAAGGACATGCTATTATTCTCTGATCCAGTTTGGAACCTTGCAATTGTTATGAAGCCAGTGCTCACTCAAGTGTGAAATTTTGGTAATAGGCCTGCTTATAATGACATTAAATAGACCGCTTAGGTAATTTACAACAATAAATTGATGTATCTACCTATTATGCTTGTTATGATCCAAAATCCACAAAAGATAAGAATCAAACAAAAGATATTAACTTTGTATGATTTATGGTTTAATTTAAATATTTACCAACATCTGGTATGACCTGATATAAAATAATCACAAATTTTAGTTACAAATACAGTACATGATCTTAACTAGCAAAAAACTTAAAGGAGAATGAAGGTCAAAACATTGTAATCAAGCGTTTACAAACTAAAATTGTACTTGTTTGAATGATCCAAACATGTCACAAATCTGATGTACCACATTTGAGTAAATTCAATCTTAAAACATGGACTTGCGACGATCTGGCACGGACATGGGCGCCGCCATGTTATGCGGAAAGTGACGAAATTGCGCTATAGTGTGTGATTGGCTGTTACCTTTCATAGCTATCATTCAAAATGATGTCTCTACAAAACGTGTACAAAATATAATTTAAAGCAGATCTGTATCTAAAAATATTGAAAAACTGTAATTTACGTATTTAAAATGAAATAAAAATAGTGATAACAGCAATACACTTAATTTTACACTGATCTTTAGATTATCAAATAGACCTGTTTCTTAATGTTTAAAATGTCACTATGAACATGGCGAACAAAGAAGCGGACAAAATATACAGCTCCTGATTGTACCTCCCACACTTGCTCTGGTAGACAATAGAACATCCCTCCACTGCTATTATGTAAAAGTATGTAGAACAGGTGTCACATGCATATTCACCTGTTCTACTTATTTTATACAATAACAATGAAGAGATGTTCTTTTGTTACCAGAACAATTGTGGAGGGTACAATGAGGAGCTGTATATTTTGTCCGCTTTCTTTGTCATCGTGTTCATAGTGTGTATGGATGTTTTTTTCTCCGAGGACCTAGTGATGAGTTATTCCATTCACCTACTACTATAAATACACTTGAAATCCAGCTTGCATACATTAGTTGTTGCTACGTTGGGCATGCTCTGGTATGCAAGCTATGGAGTTGTCATTAGCAACCTTTGTCAAAAAGGTATGCATACAATTATCTGTAAACAGGTCTATTTGATAATCTAAAGATCAGTGTAAAATTAATTGTATTTGTTGTTATCACTATTTTTATTTCATTTTAAATACGTAAATTACAGTTTTTCAATATTTTTAGATACAGATCTGCTTTAAATTATATTTTGTACACGTTTTGTAGAGACATCATTTTGAATGATAGCTATGAATGGTAACAGCCAATCACACACTATAGCGCAATTTCGTCACTTTCCGCATAACATGGCGGCGCCCATGTCCGTGCCAGATCGTCGCAAGTCCATGTTTTAAGATTGAATTTACTCAAATATGGTACATCAGATTTGTGACATGTTTGGATCATTCAAACAAGTACAATTTTAGTTTGTAAACGCTTGATTACAATGTTTTGACCTTCATTCTCCTTTAAAGTTTCTCAGCTGGGAAACTTCTGTGAGTCCAGAATGTTCTTGAAGTGTAGAGAAGTTGGCTGCTAATCCACAATTATAGATCCCAAATATTACATCAAAATGGTATGTTGTCCACCTGGCAAAAGAAGATTCCCGAAGATCCAGCCGAAGAATGTCCAAAATAATTCAGGAAGTCATCATTGTCGATGACGATGTACACAATGATGTCAATGACGATGTCGACCACAATGTCAATAATGATGTCGAACACGACGTCAGATATGTCAAGGATGATGTCCAAGATGAAGTCCAAGATGAAGTCCAAGATGAGGTCCAAGATGATCTCCACAGGTTGATATCAATATCAATATCAGATGGTGTTAACTGAGAACTTATGCAATATATGCTCCACGATGTAATCAGGGTATAAATTCTGAAATTTCTGTGCAAGCTCCCAGCTTATATACAATCTCAACCCTTAATTAGAATTTTCTACATTCTACTACATTATTCATGAAAGTTTGGAACTCTCTTGTAAGTTGTAACAAACAAAGGAAGGGGATTCCCATTTTCTATAAATAGACTCATTGCAATGTTACACTCTTACTAAGAGGTTCATGCAAAGGTCAGGATAATTGACACATTCCAACATGTTTTGCATGTACATTGTAATTATCACACATCATGCACAATGATCTAGAATGTTCTTCCTCTGCTGGATGTGCATTATGATTCTTCCACTGCTACACAGCACATTCACTTTTCACATATGAATAATACTCTCTCTTCTGGAAATTTCTATGTTCATAAAATCATAAAGAAAAACTGAAAAAATAACTTCCTTCTGGAAGATTCCTTAATTATGACACCTCCCCCACCGGGAAAAAGAAAGCTTTACCGTAGTAAAGGTTTCTTTAAGATTCAACCTGTTTCAAATTATCCAGATATGCCTTTCATCCTGTACAAAGGCATTACATATCACACATGTATTTAAGGACCATCAAAAAAGAAAAATGCAATTATAAGTGACAAACTTTGACCAAAAAAGAGTAATTTCTCTCTTTACATTCTTGAAAGAGCATCAGCAATCACATTATTCTTTCCACGAATATGTACAATTTTCAAGGGGAATGGTTGGAGCATAAGGCTCCACCTGTACAGTCTTTGGGTCTTAGTTTTGAACTTCTCCAAGAGCACAAGAGGGTTATGGTCTGTGTAGACCATGATATCACCATTACTGTTGGTTAGGTACACCTCAAACTGCTGGAGAGCGACTACAAGACTCAGAGCCTCTTTTTCGATAGTTGAATACTTCTGATATTGGTTGAGTTTCTTTGAGAAGTAACAGACTGATTTTTCAAAGCCTTCTTCATCCTCTTGGAGCAACACTGCTCCCACTCCAACATCACTGGCATCAGTAGCCACCTTGAATGGCTTTGTGAAGTTTGGAGCTGCCAAAACAGGCTCATTCACCAAAATGGCCTTCAACTTCTCAAATGATCTCTGACATGCATCAGACCATACATACTTCACTTTTGCTTTCAGCAAGTTTGTCAGTGGACTAACCACAGTACTGTAATTTGGAACGAACTTCCTGTAGAAACCACTCATACCTAGGAATCTGAGCAACTCTTTCTTAGTTGTGGGAATGGGGAAATCTAAGATTGCCTGAATCTTTGCTTCTCTCGGTAACACTTGCCCTTGACCAACCACATGACCAAGATAAGTGACCTTTGCCTTGCCAAATTCACTTTTCATCAGATTAACTACTAAGTTGGCTTCATCTAATCTGTCAAACAGTAATCTCAAATGATTGAGATGGTCATTCCATGTGTCGCTGTACACTAAGATGTCATCTATGTACACAACACAATTGTCAAGCCCAGCAATCACCTGATTTGTCAATCTTTGAAAGGTTGCTGGTGCATTTTTCATTCCAAGCCATCAGGTGTGACAAAGGCTGATATTTCTTTGGCTCGATCAGTCAGTGGCACCTGCCAATATCCCTTCAGCAAGTCTATCTTAGTGACAAAGGCAGAGTTCCCAACCCTATCGATACAATCTTCCAACCTAGGAATTGGATATGAGTCGGTCTTAGTGACTGCATTTACCTTGCGGTAATCTATACAAAATCTCTGAGAGCCATCCGGCTTTGGGACCATTACAATAGGGGAACTCCAACTACTCTGACTTGGTTCGATGTCATTATCTAACATGAGCCGGATTTCCTCATTCACTTTTTCCAACTTGCTTGGATTAAGTCTATACGGAGATTGATAGGTTTTACATCACCTACATCTACATCATGTACAGTCAAAGCAGTACGACCTGGTCTATCTTTACACACATGCTTATAATCTTTCAACAAGCCAGATATGTCAATTCTCTGTTCGTTAGAGAGATGCTTCAGTGCATCATCCAAATTTTCTAACATTTCTGAGTTAGAACAATTTCACTCCACATGGTTCATTTTTCGACACATCAGTGTGAGACAATTCACTCTCTGTCTCTTCATTGCTTTCATTTCCATCTTCTAGCTTCTCTTCTTTTACAACATGTGCTATACCTACTGGCTGATTAACCTCACGTTCAAAGTATTCTTTCAGCATGTTTACATGACATACTCTTTGACTCTTTCTTCTGTCAGGGGTACTGATCACATAGTTGACATCATTCAGTTTCTTTTTGACAGTGTAGGGACCACTAAACCGAGCTTTCAAGGGCTCACCTAGCAAAGGCAACAACACTAACACCCTATCTCCAGGCTTGAAGTTGCGCTCTTTTGCCTTTTTGTCTGCCTGTGTTTTCATTTTAGCTTGCGACACTTTCAAGTGTTCTTTGGCTACCTCACAAGCCTTTTAGAGCCTTTCTCGAAACTTTGACACATAGTCAAGAAGGTTTACCTCGTCATTCTGACCCATAAACTTTTCTTTGATCAGCTTAAGGGGGCCCCTAACCTTGTGACCATAGACCAGCTCAAATGGAATGAAGCCCGTCTACTCATTTGGGGAATCCCTGGTCACGAACAGCAAGAATGGGATACCTTTATCTCAGTCATCAGGATACTCTTCGCAATAAGCCCTAAGCATGGTCTTCAGGGTCTGGTGATAGCGTTCTAATGAACCTTGGGACTGTGGATGATAAGCAGAGGACTTGATCTGCTTTATCCCTAACTCATGCATCACTTGCTGAAACACTCCTGACATGAAATTCGATCTTTGGTCTGACTGAATTTCCTTGGGCAAACCATACCTAGTGAAAAACTGCACTAGTGCCTGTACTACTGTCTTTGCAGTGATACTTCTCAACGGTATTGCCTCTGGAAAACGTGTAGACAAATCCATAATCGTAAGAAGATACTTGTGACCCGACCTAGTTCTGGGTAAGGGTCCAACACAGTCAACAAGAACCCTAGTAAACGGTTCATCAAATGCAGGTATCGGTATCAAGGGAGCAGGCTTGATAGAAGGCTGTGCCTTCCCAACAACCTGACATGTATGACATGTCTTACAGAACTGCACAACATCCTTGTGCATCTTCGGCCAATAGAAGTGCCTCATGACCCTATCCTCTGTCTTCCGAATACCTAAATGACCTGCCATAGGCAACTCGTGAGCCATCCTCAGAATCTCTGTGCGGTAACAGGGAGGAACAACAGCTTGGTGAACTACACACCACTCTTCATTAGCTGGTCTCCGGGGAGGTCTCCACTTCCTCATCAATATGTCACCTTTGACATAATAGCACTCGGGAACCTTATCAGCCTCAGCCTCAGAACATGCCTTCTGTGACAAGCCTCTCAATTCTGGGTCCGCCTGTTATGCCTGTACAAGGGAAGATTTGCTAAACAAACCCATCATTGTCTGCAACAGAGCCTTCAACATTATCCCCATCCAAGTCCTTGAAAAAGGTTTCAGCTAACCAGACATCAGTACTCTCCTCCACATCAATAGAATACGCATCATCCTGTTCAGCCCTACGAGCCTGAGACCTAGTAACAACACAATCCGGGAAAATTCCAGGAAAATCCTCCTGCAACCGTTCAGTTTCAGCTACCTCAACCGGCTTCTCTGAAACCACTGGAGATGCAACAACTTTCTCTCCAGCCAAGTCGTTACCCAACAAAAAGTCAACCCCGTCCAAGGGTAATTGCGGTACGACACCAACAGTTACAGGACCACTAACTAGGTCACACTTTAAGTCGGCCTTATGCAAAGGAACCGACACATAATCCGGACCAATGCCTCAAACCAAAACTTTGGCATTCTCTGAACTCTCTGGTGGGAGAGTCAAATGCCCTGACATCATCAGGGACTGAGCAGCCCTTGTATCTCGAAGGATAACAACTGGCTTACCTACAGCACCAGTCGAACAGGGGGATACCTCACCATCATGCAAAAAGCTTCTAAAGCTCTCATCAACCTTCTTGACCTTATCTCAAATACTAGAGAAACACTCTCAACATCTTGGACTGATTCCAACTGGACAGACTCCTTGGGTGAAGCATTTGTTTACTCAACCAAGCCAACATCTTTCTTACTTTTGGTTGGTTTCCCAATCAATTCCCAACAGGACTTTTTCAAATGTCCTGGCTTATTACAATGAAAACAAACTTTGGAACTTTGACCAACAGATCTTTCATTTGATTTTGCACCTCTATCTGCCTGAGACTTGTCAGTGTCATTCTCCTTGCTAGCATTTTTTCCCTCACCAAATTTCTTGTGGGATTCAAATGACCCTTTACCTTTCTTATTCTGAATTTTTTTGAAAGGAAGCCTATCCCCACTACCTCTATGTGTGACCTCAAATTCATCAGCTACCACAGCTGCCTTACTCAATTGAGTAATTCTTTGGTCATCTAGGTGAGACTTAACGCCAAAAGGAACACTCTTTTTGAATTCTTCTAGGAGGACAACTTCTCTCAGTTGGGTGAAATCTTTGTCAACTTTCAGTGATCTGTACCACTTGTCAAACATCATTTCTTGTTCCCTAGCAAACTCAACATAGGTCTGGCCTGATTGTCTTTGCATATTCCTAAATTTACGTCTGTATGCTTCTCATATGCATTAAAGGTGGTCCGTCGTCGGTGCCCGTGTGTTTCTATGCTGTCCCGGCGAAGGCAAGTTCAGAGATTTCCGGAATCGCTCGGACAATTTGTAAATAGCCTGCGAGCGCAGAGGCGAGAGCTAAGCTTGCCAGCAATACGCTATGGTCTATGCCTATAGGCACGAAAATAATAGCGGTTTTCGCATGAAATGGAGGTCGAGAGGAGAAACAGTCAGACGAGATTACGTATCCACAGCGCGTACAATTTGTGGATTGAACACAAAGAAATAAATTTGGACGTGGGCTGCTTGTTTCCTCCAGGGAAAGTTTGAATAAAAAGTTCGTGTTGCATCTGCTTGAGCTGCACACCATTTGCAAATCGTACAGTGTACCTCCACGGGCTAACGTGGCCAGCGCCGGGTGCGCCCCGGAGGCGAACCCTGGCGATGGCCTTACACCCACTAATATTCCCTTCCACTCTCTTTTATTCTCACTTACGTTCCATTTCTCTACAGCCAATCCGCAGGTCCCCTAAAAGCGCGCTATTTTATTTCCAGTTCTGCCTGACTATGAATACATAATGAGCAAGAACAGCCAGGAACATCTCATTTGCAAACTATTGAATAGACTACTTATCATTCATCAATTGTCATGAGTTATACATCAAATAAAAGAAGAGGGATCAGAGATTTGTGACATGCTTTTATTATGTTCAAAATAAAAGACGAAATTGGTAAAAAATGGTGTTCCTTTTATGACAAAAAATGGAAATGAAATGAAATATAAATCTGGCCAAAACTACCATAGTTTTATTGTGAGCCAGGGCAAATTTGACATGAGCGTAAAGGGCATTTTCTGTACTTTCCAAAGATTGAAATAACATTAATGTGCACTTCATGACAGGGTCAGGATCCAGCAATATGTAACCAATGTACACACTTTGTCTTTAAAAAAGTCAATTCCAGCATTCCGATTGGTTACCAACACGCAAGATGTTTTCTCACAGCTAGGCAACAGCTATGCGCATGTTTGCGCAAGGATGAAGCAACAGGTTGCGCATTGTTTCATTCAACGCACACTTGGTTACAGATGGCTCGCTTGCCAATCACAGGGCTAAGATTCTATGGTCTTGACCATGGTCTTGACAACGGATAATCTGCGGCTGAATATTGCTGGATCCTGACTCTGTCATAAATTTATGGATGTTTTGAATGTAACGATGAAAAAGATGAGATTCCAGCGCTTCCGTACATATGTGTCTTGATGGAGGCTCATATACTTTTTATATGTCTTTTAACAACTTGAAATCTTGTGAAAAAGCGGCTTTTGTATGACTATTTCATCAGTTATTTTAAACAACTTATTTCTAAAATTCTGACTGAAACAAAATATCACTGTGTTGGTAAACTATTCATTTATTTTTGCAGAAAGTCTCATGAGAACAGCATTAATATTTATTGAAGAACATAACTAAAGATGACCATGCGATAAAGCCGACTGGGTGCAGGGAGAGAGTCCATTTCGGGCACTGGAAATAAAATGCGCGATATTTGCTCATTTGCATACGACCTGCGGTCTGACTGTCTATCTTATCTTTCACTCTCTCTTTCTCTCATGACCTTGATAATTGTATCCCCCGGCAGTATGCAGGAGGATACTTTGGATTCAGCAGCGTTTCGCGGGCCGCGGCCGCGGCCGCGTCACATTTCTTGACGAATTTCTTTCAGACTTCTGTGGACGTGTATCTTGGTAAAATCTGGACCCCTATAGTTTCTGGTGATGCTGCCCCCAGTGTTCCGTCTTTTATAGGGTAATAGGACATATTTTGGGGGATAGTTTGTCTGCACTCTAGCGGTCACATTTCTCAACGGATTTTGTTCAAATTTTGTATGAAGGTGTCTCTTGGTAAAATCTGGAACCCTATAGATTTTGGTGATGCTGCCCCCAGTGTTCCGTCTTTTATAGGGTCAAAGGTCATATTTTGATAGATGTCTTGTGTGTACTCTTGTGTGCGCTCTGGCGGTCACATTTCTCAACAGATTTTGTTCAAATTTTACATGAAGGTGTCTCTTGGTGTAATTTAAAAACCTATAGTGTTTGGTGATGCTGCCACCAGTGTCCCGTCTTTTATAGGGTCAAAGGTCATACTTCAGGACATGTCGTGAGTGCACTCTGCAGGCCACATTTCTCAATGGATTTTGTTCAAATTTTGTATGGAGATGTATCTTGGTATAATCTACACATGTTTAATTTTTTGTGATGCTGCCCTCATTGTTCCGTCCTTTATAGGGTCAAAGGTCATTTTTCCATTTCTTGCACTCTTACTTCTGCATTTCTTGACGGATTTCGTTCAAATTTTGCATGAAGGTGTCCCTTGGTGTAATCTAAAAACCTGTAGTTTTTGGTGATGCTGCCACCAGTGTCCGGTCTTTTATAGGGTCAAAGGTCATACTTCAAGGGATGGCGTGAGTTCACTCTGCAGGCCACATTTCTTGATGGATTTCTTTCAAATTTTGTATGGAGATGTATCTTGGTATAATCTACACATATTTACTGTTTGGTGATGCTGCCCTCATTGTTCCGTCCTTTATAGGGTCAAAGCTCATTTGTCCCTTTTGTGCACTCTTCTGCATTTCTTGACGGATTTCATTCAAATTTTGTATGGAGATGTATCTTGGTATAATCTACCATATTTAATTTTTGGTGATGCTGCCCTCATTGTTCCGTCCTTTATAGGGTCAAAGGTCATTTTTCCATTTCTTGCACTCTTACTTCTGCATTTCTTGACGGATTTCGTTCAAATTTTGCATGAAGGTGTCTCTTGGTGTAATCTAAAAACCTATAGTTTTTGGTGATGCTGCCACCAGTGTTCCGTCTTTTATAGGGTCAAAGGTCATACTTCAGGGCATGGCGTGAGTGCACTCTGCAGGCCACATTTCTTGATGGATTTCTTTCAAATTTTGTATGGAGATGTATCTTGGTATATCTCTCAACACATTTCTTTCAAATTTTATATGAAGATGTGTCTTAGTGAAACCTACACATCTAAATTGTTTGCTGATGCTACCCCCACTGTACCACTTTCTATACAGTCAAATGTCATATTCAGGTTGTTGTTAGGGTCAAATGTCATATTTTCGTTGCATGCATTCTGGAGGACACATTTGTTAACTCATTTCTTTCAGATTTTGTATGTAGGTCCATTATAGATTACACCTCTACAGTTTTTGGTGATGCTGCCTCTAGTGTTCCGTCTTTCATAGGATCAAAGGTCATATTTTAGTGGATGGCTTATGTGCGCTCTGAGGTCATATTTCTTCTGAATTTTCTATAAAAATGCATTATACTCTAATCTGCACAAATCGTTTTGGTAATGCTGCTCCTAGTGTTGACATTATTCCGGGCCACTGGCGGCAATTTCTACACCATCCTTTTGTTTGAGGGAGGGGATGGGGGAGGGTCTTTGTCCAAATCGCTGCCAGTGCCGGGGGATACATTTTGCATTGCGCGGCACCAGCAATGCACATTTCTAGTTTATCTCCCTTGTTCTCTCTCTCTCTCTCTCTCTCTCTCTCTTTGTCTCCCTCTCTCCCTCCTCTTTCTCTTCTCTGGCTGATTTCGAGAGAGGGGAATCGATCTTTAAAAACTGGACACTAACTTCGTGAATGGCCATCGCGCAAAGAGTTGTCAGAAATTAAAATAAGAAATAAAAGGGGGGCCTGATAATAGAATTATAGATTAATCTTAATTTTGTAGTGATAAACTTGAGGAAAACTTTACTTGACAGCCCTGATTCTAGCTCGTTCCGTTTCTCTATCTTATCTTTCACTGTCTCTTTCTCTCATGACCTTGATAATTTTTCTCCCTTGTTCTCTCCCTTGTTCTCTCTCTCTATTTCCCTCCTGTTTCTCTTCTCTCCTATCTCCATATGCCTTCCTCAACATACTTTGTACACTGGAACCTCCTTATAAAGAACAATGGTATAACATACTCATTACAAGACAGTATTTTTGCCAGTCCCACTTTTTTGTATTCTATTGTTTTTTAGCCCTGGTATAACAAGGTTTTCGATATAAAGAGGGAATTTCCTTGGTTCCAAGAAGTTCATTAATGATGCTCCACTGTACAAAAATAAAATGAAATAAAAGGAATGTAGATTACAATACTTCAAAACTTCTGACACGTACACACAATGAAGAGTACTTTTTCATGCTGTCTTCATTTACTTCCTTATACGTTACATGCAGTGCCATTGCAAATGGCAAATCACAAGGAAAAAGAAAAGTAGAAAAGGTGTTCCTGTATGTAATACTTTAAAGTTTCTTTAAAATAATACATGTATAACTTGTAATAAAACTACCCAAGTGAGAGTAAAAATCAACTGAACATTGAAACTATATTGTCAACACTAAATAGACATGTTTCAAGGCAAGTTTGTATATCTAGAATACATAAAACTGTAATGAATATATACAAAAATCAGCTCAGTAGTATAAAACTATACTCTCAACAGTATATAGGCATACCATATGGAATAGCAAATGGCATATAAAAAAAGTACCAGAAATGTCCCTGTATGCATAATACATACGTTTCTTAAAAATTATATAACTTCTGATAAATCTATACAAGTATGAGAAGAAATCAACTTCATATTGCAAAAACTATTATTTCAACACTAAATGTGCATGTTTCAAGGCAAGTTTGTGGATCTAGAATACATGAATATCAAACTGTAATAAATATAATACAAAAATCAGCTAAGAAGTGTAAAACTATACTTTAAACAGTATACATGTAGGCATACTTCAGGAAAGGTTTGTGGATCTATGCATAAGCAAATTCTAAAACAAACAGTGTAAACAGATCACAATAAAAGTAAATCTTGGAAGGAAAACAACTTCACTGTTTGGTGTGATCACATTATCGAAGGCTATCCAACATTCCACTGAAAATGGCAACGTTCACTGGCAGATTTATTTTGAACATGTTGCTTTATATTATGGACATTCACACAGGAATATGCTGGCAAGGGTATTTTCATTGAATATTGCAACACTGATATATTGCAGTTTATAATACCATAAATACCTAAATACAATGATTACAGTCAGGAACACAGATAGGTGCAAAAGATATGTTATTAAATGTTCATCACACACATTCACTTATACGCTGGCAAGTGATATTGTTTGGTTGTAATTACATGCATTGAATTACAATCGTTTTGATCAACTACTTCTTATGATCACCAAATGGCAAATTCTTATTGAAGTTTATGTAATTCATGTACATCTCACTTCACACAATGTACA
Organism: Heliocidaris erythrogramma; assembly: GCA_025617745.1. Taxonomy (NCBI): domain Eukaryota; kingdom Metazoa; phylum Echinodermata; class Echinoidea; order Camarodonta; family Echinometridae; genus Heliocidaris; species Heliocidaris erythrogramma. The sequence goes on from CM046866.1 coordinate 22,557,696, forward strand.
GCATGTAGCAAACCCAATGGACTGCTAGTTCAGCTAACAACAGCATGACAAATCAGACTAAATATTCACCATAAATAGAAAAACATCACAGTATGCATATTCATGGTCATGGAATGTGTTGAAATACAGAGGGAAAAATAGATTAAAATGAAGTTTATACAATTTCATAATGGAAACCCTTTATCAGATAAGATTTTTTGTTTGTTTCAAATGACATGAACATATTTCCTCTCTGATAAATGTTAACGTAAACATTATGTTAAATGATTACACACAGAAAATACTTTCTTTGTTACATACATACTACATTTACAATCATCAAGACAAAGGTCAATATAAACAGGAACTATAATAAACAATTTTTAAAAGAAGGATAACAGTTCTATGTCCAGCAGATCTAAATTTCAACAATAAAATAAAAGCAGACATAAAAAAGATCAAGACCAGTGTTGATGTTAGATGGATTTCAATCTTGTACTCCGTTGACGAAGCCCTTGTACATGTAAGCCCTCGTCGGGGGTAGATACAGTAGGCATACCTTATCCGCAGTGTAGCACATGATGGAACAACTCTCCTGTTTCCTGCTCCCAAGTACCCATGGTGAATATTAGGCCTAGTGAATATAAGTGAATTGTTTGTAGGCATAATGCCAGTACGATTCATTCAACCTCGGAATGTCCCTTGGAAATACATTGTTGCTTGCTGCCATGCACGCAGCCAAGACATTGCCATTTAGAAATGCATCAGTGAAGTATTGAGCAGTCATGACGCAGGTGCGGACATGGCAACACACACACATTCTCTACCTCCTTTGGCATGGGCACACATCTTCCACCACATCTACACCATGATGCAGGCCGGTTGCTCGGTCCAGGCCTTTCTTCAGCAGGTTGGGTAGGCTCTAGAGCTGCTACGGCATCCAAGTAAACATCCGTGAATCTGCAGAGGAACTGGATGGTGACGCGTTCTAGATCAGCTCTCTCTCGATCCATCACAAATTTCTACATTGAGTAAGAAAAAAGTATAACAACAGTAAATAAAGTAGGGAAAAAATAAAAAAATTGTAATGTAAAGTGCACATTCCACCCTGTTCAAAATTCAAGTATGGAAATACTGTTTTGGTGAAAAAATTATTAAGTTTGTAGGGAAAATATTAATAGGTTCCATTGTATTGATATATTGTTTGTGAACTGGTACCACTAGGTGTATTTGAATCTTTGGAGTCACAATTGGATAAACATACATGCATGTACAGTGTATACATTAAAACATACTGTGACTCTGACTTCCCCCCCCCCCCCTTCAATTTCTGTTGGTTTTTGTCTCGCCCACCGAAGGTGAAGGCGAGACTAAGGGATCCAAATGGTGTCCGTCCGTCGTCCGTCCGTCCGTCCGTCACAAACGTTATGACAGATAACTTTGCAACCGCCACTCACTTTTCAACCAAACTTGGGTTGTAGATGCACTAAGGGGACCTGCATGTTATGGTGCCATTGGAGGTCACATGATAGGGTCAAAGGTCATTTGAGGTCATACGTTAAAGTTTACCGGCAAGACACTCTTATGACAGATAACTTTGCAACCGTCACTCCCTTTTCAACCAAACTTGGGTTGTAGATGCACTGAGGGGACCTGCATGTTACGGTGCCGTTGGAGGTCACATGATAAGGTCAAAGGTCATACGTTAAAGTTTACCTGCAAGACTCTCTTATTACAGATAACCTAAAGAGTTGCAGCTAAGTCACTACAGTGTATCTTGCGCAAAAATTCAGAGTTTGCTACTCTTTTAGCATGTTTTCTGGTGACTTTTGCCAATATTTCCGTCCTAGACTTGTTTTAATATCTGTTTAGTGTCGGTTTATGTCTGTCACTTATTTATTGTATCCCCCGGCAGTATGCCGGAGGATACTTTGGATTCAGCAGCGTTTCGCCGCCGCCGCCGCGGTGTCACATTCTTGTGTGCGCTCTAGCGGTCACATTTCTCGACGAATTTCTTTCAGACTTCCTATGGACGTGTCTCTTGGTAAAATCTGGAACCCTATAGATTTTGGTGATGCTGCCACCAGTGTCCCGTCTTTTATAGGGTCAAAGGTCATATTTTGATAGATGTCTTATTACTCTTGTGTGCGCTCTGGCGGTCACATTTCTCAACGGATTTTGTTCAAATTTTACATGAAGGTGTCTCTTGGTGTAATTTAAAAACCTCTAGTGTTTGGTGATGCTGCCACCAGTGTCCCGTCTTTTATAGGGTCAAAGGTCATACTTCAGGACATGTCGTGAGTGCACTCTGCAGGCCACATTTCTCAATGGATTTTGTTCAAATTTTGTATGGAGATGTATCTTGGTATAATCTACACATGTTTAATTTTTTGTGATGCTGCCCTCATTGTTCCGTCCTTTATAGGGTCAAAGGTCATTTTTCCATTTCTTGCACTCTTCTGCATTTCTTGACGGATTTCGTTCAAATTTTGCATGAAGGTGTCCCTTGGTGTAATCTAAAAACCTGTAGTTTTTGGTGATGCTGCCACTAGTGTCCGGTCTTTTATAGGGTCAAAGGTCATACTTCAAGGGATGGCGTGAGTTCACTCTGCAGGCCACATTTCTTGATGGATTTCTTTCAAATTTTGTATGGAGATGTATCTTGGTATAATCTACACATCTTTACTGTTTGGTGATGCTGCCCTCATTGTTCCGTCCTTTATAGGGTCAAAGCTCATTTGTCCCTTTTGTGCACTCTTACTTCTGCATTTCTTGACGGATTTCATTCAAATTTTGTATGTAGGTCCATTATAGATTACACCTCTACAGTTTTTGGTGATGCTGCCTCTAGTGTTCCGTCTTTCATAGGATCAAAGGTCATATTTTAGTGGATGTCTTATGTGCGCTCTGAGGTCATATTTCTTCCGAATTTTCTATAAAAATGCATTATACTCTAATCTACACAAATCGTTTTGGTAATGCTGCTCCTGGTGTTGACAATATTCCGGGCCACTGGCGGCAATTTGTACACCATCCTTTTGTTTGAGGGAGGGGATGGGGGAGGGTCTTTGTCCCTCCTTCAAATCGCTGCCAGCGCCGGGGGATACATTTCGCATTGCGCGGCACGAGGAATGCACATTTCTAGTTTTGGTGATATTTGAGCTAAAATTCATACCTCACTTTTCACCTCTTTCGTATAGTAGCCCAGGGCATACGCTTTGGCGTTTTGCCGGGCACTCAGCCCTGTAACGTTTCGTTGGTGTTTCGTGTGTGTGGCTGTTGTGTGCATATACCCTTACGAGAGTGTTCTTTTGTTCGTAGTGCGTGAATGGAATTTTCCACACACTGCGCTGGAAAATTCCATTCTGTTTCACTCTCGCTTTGTACGCCCTTTTCTTTACAATTGTTTATTGTTTGACTCTTTTATATCTCCTTACAGGTGATTATGAGTTCTTCGGAGGAAGAGCAATCAAGGTCTTGGTTGCCTCCGTGCTCTTCCAATTCTTCTTCCCTCCCTTCCACTACTCTCACTTATAAGCCCAGTGAGTGTGTTGGAGACCTGTGTTTCGCTCGCTTACCAGCGAGTCAAACACGATGGTCAGGGGAGGTAAGGGCGTCAGTCTGTCGGCTCGCTCTAGTATTTTTGTACCGGGAGCGTCGAGCAAGACAGGCTTTATAGGTAAGTTAGGTGTACATAAGTCTTCGGACCGAACACCCGTCATTAGCAATTCTAGCTCCCTCCAACTCCCGACCACCGCGTCTGCAGTTGGTATTACCGGGTCCTCTCGACCCCCGACCACCGTCGAGAGCCTGGAGGGGGCATTAACTGGTAAGACCGCTAAGCGGTCAGCTAATAATGCTACTGGGTCTTGCCGACCCCCGACCACCGTCGGGGTGCCTAGCGAGATTTCACCCAGTGTTACTGGCTTTCCCCCGACATCCGACCACCGTCGGTGTGTCTGGGGGAATTACAGCCGGTAACGCAAATCCGCATCCCGCGAAGAAAACCTCCTCCTCCAGCAGGTTCTCGCAGCGGAAGACTGCTGGTTCCCGCCAGCCACTGACCAACGTCAGTGCTCCGGGTGCTATTCCCAGCAGTGCTGCAATGCAGCAGCCCGTCCACCCCCCGGCAGTCAATGCGAATCGGGGCTCTGGACGGGGAAGCACAGTCCCTAGAGTTGCGGCCGAATTGCTTCTCCCCACTGGGGAGCCCGGCCCGGACAATTTGGGTAGTGAGGCTTCTATACTGCAGCCTAACACTTCCCGTGCTTCTAAACGGCCTTCTATTACGGTGGCTCACACCCCCGCTAAGAAGCTTAAAGCCAAGTACGGTACATCCAAGGATAAACCCAAGTAGGGTAAGAAGGCTCAGCCCTCTCTTCCCCCCCCCCCCCCCGACTCTCAATCTGAGTTGCTCAGATTAATGAGACTCCATGCCGAGCAGCATGGTTGGGATACTAATCCCCCGACGCTGCCGGCTACTGAGACAGTTGTCACTGTGATGGAGGATGTTCCCGAGTCGGCCCCCTGTGTTTTCCCGGTCTCCAATATTCATGAGAACCTGGGACAATTTTCTCCGAATGCGGTATCTCGACCTACTCCTCCCGTGCCTGCGGCTCTCGGAGCCCCGCCGGGGGAGGAGTCTGTCACTGGTCTGTGGGCATATCCACCCCCATGGGATTTTCCCCACCGGACTACTTCTCCCGAATTTGATTCTGTCTTGCAGGTTTCTACCCCGTCTGTTTCAGAATCTCATGCCGGCTCCGACCCCCAGCCTTGTCAGGCTATGGCGGCGGATGCCAAGGCCCTGTTAGAGAAGTATATGCCAGAAATTTTTCCCCAAGTCCAGTCGGACAGTGACCAGCCATCGCTGTTATTCAGACAGCATGGCCCGTCCCCTGGTATTCCTCTTACAGAGGACTTCAAACAGGAGTATGGGAATAGGGAGGCACTCTCCGATGCGGGTCGGGCTACCCGACGTCCCTTTGGTAGTGCCTTCTCTTTCTATCGGGATGATACCCAGGGCTTCTTTTCAGCCAAGGGTTTATCCCAGGAAATTTTTGGGTATGGGACAACGTTTGAATATCAATTTCAAGTCTCAGTCCTATAGATCAGGTCGGGCTTAAGACTTTCGTCGGACCTGGGTTCACTGTTACGCCTTCGGGCCAGATCAGTTGAACTGAATGTGACCGAGGGGGACTCCAATTTGTTGGATGAACTCCTGCTTTTGTGAGCTGGACTTCAGTGGTCTCAGCTCTCATCAGCGGCGATTGACATTACGCATCAACGCCGCATGTTGGCGCTGTCCACACTGGGAGTGCTAGAGAAGGGTATCCCTTCCTCGCATCCCAAACTCTTTGGGGGCCAGTTTAATGAGGTCTTCCACAAAGAGATAGAGGGTCGCAAACAGGCAAAGGAGATGGCTAGACAATTCTTGCCCACTCAGCCTGCTCGGTCCTTTCCGAAGTCTAAGTCAGTCTCGACAGGCGCTAACCGCTCAAATCGTCGAGTGACTGTGACTATCCCTCGGGTTGAGACCCCTACCCTGGGCAACCGTTGTAGAGGCTCAGTGAGAGGAAGAGGGGGGCGTAAGACCGCCGCCAACGGCCCGGTCAGGCCCAAGTCGGCCTTTTGATACCTTACCCCGAGTGCTTGTGGACAGTGTAGGCGGGCGGCTCTGGAGATTCCTCCCAGTTTGGGAGGCAATCTCCGGCGACGCCTTTGTGCTATCCGTCGTGCGCGACGGCTTTTACATAGATCTGATAAAGCCAATTCCAAACGGCGCCATCAGAATCCGCCCGCCTCCAATGTCCGCCTTTTTCCAGCAGCACATCTCCTCAGAGATCGCCACGCTGCTGGGAAAGGGCGCTGTAGAAAGGGTGAGAGATCATCCTCATCTCTGTCTCTCCTCAATTTTTGTCATTCCCAAGCGCTCGGGAAGTTTACGTATGATTCTAAATATGAAAAGAATCAACGGGTTTATACCTCCAGTGCATTTTCGCATGGAGACCTTGGCTTCTATTATGCCCTTGATCAAGCGGGACAACCTTGCGATCTCCCTCGATCTCAAAGACGCGTACTTTCACATTCCCATTCACTCTCTGTCGAGAAATTTGCTGGGATTCGCGTTCCAGGGCGAAACGTTTTGATTTCGTGCCCTGCCCTTTGGGCTGAGGCCGGCCCCTCGAGTCTTTACCCGAATAGTGTCGGCCCTGGCCGCGTTTCTACGGAATCGCGGTCTCCGATTATTCGTCTATCTAGACGATTGGCTCCTAGTTGCAAACTCAGAGTCCCTCCTGTTGGATCAGTTATGCCTTTTACTGCGACTAACGCAAGACTTAGGCTTTCTGATAAACTGGGAAAAATCGGAATTATCTCCCACACGTACCCCGGTGTACTTAGGTGCGGAGACGTATATCCCGAATCAGCTTGCCCGCCCCAGTCGGGACAGAATTCGGACTATCACCATGACCGCACGGTCATTGCGAGTGGCCCACAGGGTCAGAGCCAGACAATGGCTTCAATTCCTGGGCTATCTGGCCAGTCTAGTCGACGTCTTGCCAGACTGCAGGCTGTTTTTCAGACCGGGCAAAGATTCTCCTTTGGGGTGGATTCCACTCCCAAGAGATATCAAGCTCCTTCTCGCCTCCTGGACGAACAGTTCGTTTCTTGCCCAAGGCAAGCCTCTCTGTACCCCTCTTCCGTCAGTTTCTCTGGCGACAGACGTCTCCCTTCTCGGTTGGGGCGTTCATTGCCGGGGCGAGATGATTTCAGGGGACTGGTCTCACTTGAGAGTTATGCCCCATATCAATGTTTTGGAAATGATGGCGGTCAGCCTGTCTCTTCATCATTTCAGGCCCGGTCTTGTTGGTCGAACTGTACTCGTTCTTACGGACAATGTCACAGTAGCTGCCTATTTCAATCGCCAAGGCGGCACTCGGTCTTCCTCTCTGAATACCTTAGCTGCCCAGTTGTGGAGGTGGTGCCGGTCTATGAACATTATTCCGGTAGCCTCCTACATTCCCGGTCAGGACAATCTGATCGCGGATTTTCTGTCTCGGGGGCAAATGCCTCCCGTCAGAGTGGACTCTTCATCCGGAGGTGTTTGCTCTTCTCCAAGAGGTGTGGGGTCCTCTGGAGATCGATCTGTTCGCCTCCACCCTCAATGACCGACTCCCGAGGTATTGCTCGCGGGTTCGGGATCAGGAGGCGTGGGCGATGGATGCCTTTTCTCTCCATTGGGGAGCTATCCGGGGGTACGCTTTTCCCCCCATTCCTCTGATCCCTCAGGTCTTGAGGAAGGTCAAGGAGGACGGGGCTTGGCTCTTGTTGATAGCCCTACATTGGCCAGCGAGACACTGGTTTCCAGACCTGCTGAGTCTCCTGGCCGGCCAGCCGTTTCCCCTTCCTCTCAGGGAGGATTTGATAATTCAACCCCTCTCGGGGATTGTTCATCAACGCCCAGCGGTCCTCCACTTGACTGCCTGGCCGTTGTTGGGGAAGACGCCAGAAACTCGGGGCTCTCCGAGAGGGCCTCCCAGTTTGTAATGAGAAGCCATAGAGACTCCACTAGAGATCTCTACAACTCTCGTCTAGGGGCCTTCTTTTCTTGGTGCGAGAATCAGGGTGTCTCGCCACGTGAAGCCCCTATTGGTGTTATTGCCGATTTTTTTATCTCCCTTTTCGATAAGGGTAGATCGATTTCAACCGTACGTGGCTATCGTTCGGCTATTGCCGCCGTCCACGTTGGTTTTGCTGATGGTTCGGGAGTCTCCAACTCTCCTCTTTTGGCTAGGTTGACTCGCTCCTTCTTCTTGCAGCGTCCATCAACTCGTAGCCTGACTCCTTCTTGGAGTCTACCCAAGGTCCTTGACGTGCTTGCGAAACCACCTTTTGAACCTTTGGGTAAAGCGTCCCTTCACCATTTAACGGTCAAGACGCTGTTTTTAGTCGCTATTGCTTCTGCACAGAGGAGGAGTACTCTTCATGCTTTGTGTATCACTCCGGGTCACATCCGTTGGGAGAACCATGGTGTGCGACTTATACCCAAGCCCTCCTTTATTGCCAAAAATCAGACTGCTTCCTCTGGACCAGTTGAGATTTTTCTTAGACCGCTGTCGGACCATTCCTCGGTGCAGGAGGATAAGGTCTGGTGTCCGGTGAGGGCCTTGAAATGGTATTTAGATAGGACTAAGACTCTTTGTAAGAGTGATCAGCTTTTTGTCATCACTCGAGAGCCCTTTTCCCCTGCTTCCAGAGAATCCATTTCTAGATGGATAGTCGAAGCAATCCAGGCAGCTCGGCCGGAGGCCCTGTTGAGTGATGGAAAGCCCCGTGCTCACGATACCAGGGGCATCAGTGCCTCTTGGGCTCTTTTCCAAGGGGTGCCCCTAGTGGACATTATGAGGGCAGCCTGCTGGCGCTCCTCCACGTCCTTCACATCTTTTTATTTAAAAGATGTTCTGTCTGTTGAGTCTTTTTCTAACAAGACGTTGCAAGCTGCAACGTCATCCTTGGGTTCCTGTTGACCTTCCTCTTGGGACATGCCCCCCATTTGAATCTGTGCTGGTCTAGCAAATAGGTAGGTACATTGATTTATTGTAGTAAATCAGTAAAATCAGAACTGATTTTATTATTTGCTAGATAAATCTATGTACCTACCTATGTCCCACCTCCTACCCCACTCCTTGCCTAGCAACATGTCAAAGTTTGTCTGAGGCTGCTCGTAAAGAGGAGGATTGTGTGCGCGCGTCATGCGTACGTGCACAGAGGAAGGCGTGATCCTAGGGGGGTTATATGCACTGTCGTGACTTTAATTACTCGAATGGCTTGCGTAGTCGGAAGACTAGCAAATAAGTAGGTACATAGATTTATCTAGCAAATAATAAAATCAGTTCTGATTTTACTGTTTCTCGCTAATGCCTTGTTTTACAGGGGGTGGGGGAGATACTTCACAGCTCACACAGGCCAGTTCGCCAATCACCAATTTACATGTCTGGTGTTGATTCTGATTACATCTTGGCATTTGAATGAAGATTCAAGGGGTGGGGCATGGCCATCTTGTGCCCCCCCCCCCCCGTAAAAAAAAAATATGCCGCAGTGAATTAACATTCTATTCTGCACTGTCTGCCCAACCAGACCTTTGAATTTTAAATGAACATTCCATTATGAATTCATGCAACCTCATACATTCATTTGACAACCCCCGGTTATCAGTGGTGGCAGCGGGGGGCATAGGGGGGCATTTGCCCCCCCCCCCCAATAATTTTCTAAGTGAAAAAAAAAGGGTGGAAAATTTTGTTTGTCCGCACTTGCCCCCCCCCCCATTTTCTTTTGCCCCCCATTTGGCCCCCCCCCCCCCCCCACTTTAAAAATCCTGGTGCCGCCACTGCAGGTTATATTTTCTACATCGTAGACAAAAGAAAAACGAAAAAACCAGCAAGAGTACATTTTTTAAAAAATTTCTAAAACGTCTGTTACAAAAGTCTACTCAACACACCCATTCGAGGAAAGCCCCCCCCCCTGGTTGTCTCGAAGTGGCGCGTTCATTGAACTTCTCGCTGGGAACGCATCCATTCGAGATAACCGGGGGGGCTTGTCTCGAAAGGGTGTGCCCGTTCCCGCTCCCATCCTGCTCCCGCAACCCACCCATTCGAGACAAGCCAAACAAAGGAAGGGGATTCCCATTTTCTATAAATAGACTCATTGCAATGTTACACTCTTACTAAGAGGTTCATGCAAAGGTCAGTATAATTGACACATTCCAACATGTTTTGCATGTACATTGTAATTATCACACATCATACACAATAATCTAGAATGTTCTTCCTCTGCTGGATGTGCATTATGATTCTTCCACTGCTACACAGCACATTTTATTGCATGAAATACAAAATATTTTAATTTTTCCTTGTTATAATGTGGAATAAGGTTTGATTCCTCGCTGAACATGTGTAATTGCCATTGTTGCAAGCTATACACAATTCAATGAGAGCTTCCGAATTGTGAAATCTGCAGAAATTAAAATATTCTATATTTCACATAATAAAATACAAAAGAAATAGTGAGTGGGTGACGTCACTGGTTCCCTCATTTGCATACTAAGCAGGATGTGCATATAACTGTGTTGCGAAATTAAGCGAAACTTTAAAATACCATAACTTTCTTATTGTACATCCTATTTTGATGAAAATTTCAGTATTATGCTTGTTGGATTTTTCTCTATTTATTCAAATCAACTTTTTGTTAGGGTGGACTTGGCCTTTAAGGCTGGAAATTAGTTATTCTGTCTCGCTTTTCTTCCCCTTCGTTCCTCCCGGTGACATAGCTTTTCGCTCGTTTGCTGGGCGGGCGATCCAGGCTTGGCACGTGGCCGTGCTTGGGTCGTTGGGAATTTCTTTTTTTCGTGCACAGCCCTTGGGGTGTTTGATAGTTGGCTCCCCTTTCACACTTAGTTGCGCTTGTATTCCCTTATTTAGAAATACTGTGAGCTCTTCATTTTTCACCCCCGCGCACTTGTTTAAATAACTTAATTTTAATGCCTCCGCCCACCGTAGGTGGTGCCGGAGGCATTATGTTTTTGGGTCGGATCCGTCCGTCCATCCCCTTTTCGTTCTCGCCATAACTTCAAAACCGTTTTCTTGGATCAGTTTGTAACTTGGCCCATGTATGCATATGGGAGGGACGATGAACTGATTAGATTTTGGGGTCTCAAGGTCAAAGGTCATTATGTACATAAAAATGGTTCGTTCTCCCAATAACTTCAGAACTGTTTGACGGATCAGCTGCTAACTTGGCCATGTATGCATATGTGAGGGACGATGAACTGATTAGATTTTGGGGTCTCAAGGTCAAAGGTCACAGAGGTAATTATGTACATAAAAATGGTTAGTTCTCGTGATAACTGAAGAACAGTTTGACAGATCAGTTTGTAACTTGGCCCATGTATGCATATGGGAGGGACAATGAACGGATCAGAGTTTAGGGTCTAGAGGTCATTATATACATGAAAATGGTTTATGATGTATAGAGTCTAGGCCTACCTATTTTAGAAATTTCAAGGGGACAGTGGTTTATTTGCTATAACTGGCGGGAGCCAGTGTTACGGCTTCTTCTTCTTTAAGACGCAGTACACTTCCTACCGGGACGGGCGTGAGGTCGGACTTTTCGGCGGGAGGTAAGTTAGGGACCCCTGCGTGCAGGGGGTCTCGAACTGGGTCAGGCAACTTGTTTGCTACGCCGGCAGCAGTTGGGTTCAGCATTACAACATCAGTCGGGTCTTCTGGTCCTGACGAGACAGTCGGCAGTTTAACGACAGCAGGCCCCCGAACGCAGGGCGTAAGTTTCGCCAGTCTTCTGACCTCTGAAACTCACGTCCTCACAGGGGTAGCTGTCGGATGCCCGACAACAAGCTCCTACCTGAATATAGACACTGGAGCTCCTAGTGATCTATATACTCCTGGTGACTCGCCGAGCTGTAGCTCAGCCTTTGTCATTATAGAGAAGACTACCCCTCGTTCCAAACGGGTGGGTAGCCATGAGACATTATCTGAACGGCCTGCCAAGCAAGGCCTTCCGGATACGGTCATGGAGCCGACTTCTCTGCCGGAGGGCCAAAACCCTCCCTGCGTGAAGTCTAAAAGGCACCAGTCGACCAAGTCTCTCTCAAAGTCAAAATCTAAGGTTGCCACAAGCAAACCTAGAAATTTGACAAAGAAGAAGGATAAGGTCTCCCGACTCGAGACGCCAGATCCTCCTCCCTTACGGGTCGAACAGGCTGAACTTCTTCGCCTTGTGAAGATAGTTGCCGAGAAGAGCGGGTGGTTACCCCCTACCTCTCAGCTGACCGCGGGTGGCTCTGACCCCGCCCCGGACGATGATCAGTCCGTAGGCGCGGGTAATCCGAACCAGGTACCAAATTTATTCGGTTTCGGTTCGACTATTCCCGACCCCACACCGGTTTCTGGCTCTGGTTTTGCCGATTTCCGGCCCCATTCTGGCCCCGGTTTGCCGTTTTACGGCTCCGGACTGCCAATATCAGGCCCTCTTACGCCGGCTCTTTTATATCCCGGCAGGCCCAGAGCCTCCCGGCAAGAGCTACTCAGATACCTGGGGTCAGGTTTCTCACACAGCCAGCCCTGATGCTGACTCTGATGTTGAGTCTCAAGCAAGTTGGCTGTCGACGCGCAGGCTCTTTTGGAGAAATACTTACCTGAGACTTTCCCTCCGGCTCAGGCTTTTCTCTTCATTCAAGGGGTTCCCTCTTCAGGAATACCCCTTTCTGATGATTTCAAGGCTGCCTACGCAAACTTCGCAGACGTCGCAGCCTCAGTCGGAGGGGCAACTGTTTGGGGGTCAGTTTGCCGCTGTTCTTCAGCGCGAAATTGACTCCCGTCAGGTGGCGGACTTGTCTAAACTTTTCCGCCCACTTTTGCCGACTCAACCCTCTAGTCTGAGAGCTAGCGTGTCAGTGTTTCCGACCCCATGCTTTAAGCGGTTGAGCTCGACCCCTCCTTGCGCGGCGTTTCCCCTGGGTCAACAGCCCAGACCTACTTGAGGTGGAGGGCGCCTCCAGGGGCTCCTCCAGAGGAAGGGGGAGCAATAGGGCCCGTGGCAAGGCTCCGGCAGGCCTTTTGAAGACACTTCCGGATGGAAACGCTAGCGTCCATTCTACCGACAATCGAGCAGTCAGACTTGGCGGTTTCGCCCGATTCGAAGGACGCATACTTTCATATCCCAATACATCCCCGTTCGCGGGATCTTTTGTGGTTTGCTTTCCAGGGCGAAAACTTCAGGTTTCGCGCCCTTCCAGTCGGGCTGAAACCAGCTCCCCGCATTTTCACCCGGGTAGTATCGACTCTAGCCGCCTTCCTAAGGAAGTGCGGTCTCCGACTTTTTGTCTACCTGGACGATTGGATTCTGGTAGCACTTTCAGAGTCGGTGCTCCCAGACCAGTTGTACCACTTACTCCAGACTACCCAAGAGCTAGGGTTTCTAATCAACTGGGAGAAATCGGAGCTGTCTCCCACCTGTACCCCAGTGTACTTAGGTGCGGAGATAGATATCCCGAATCAGGTCGCTCGCCCAAGCCCCAACAGAATTCGGACGATTACGTCATCCGCCCGGTCCCTGCGCTTATTGCACAGAGTACGGGTCAATTGCTGGCTTTAATTTCTAGGCTACCTCTCGAGCCTAGTGAATGTTTTACAGGACTGCAGAATTCTGTTGAGGCCCTTCCAGAGGCACCTCTTGAAGTTTTTCTCGCCAGGCGTAGACTCCCTCAGAGTATGGATTCCATTACCGAGGGAGATCATTTTGTAGTATAATCTATCCGTGAAAAGCTTAACCTGTCCATCCCAGTAGCTAGGATACTGCTTTTGTAAAACTTAACCAAATTACATGATTTTGTTGCAAATATCCTTTTTCGAATTATGTTGATTGGGATATCTCGGATATTCTTTTCCCCCACGGGTATTTCGCTCTTCGTCACAATTACCTCTTTTCTTCATTTACCTTTTATGTATGGCCAACAGTTGTTTTGTTTTGTGTTTGTCCTAGTCCAGTTTATGTTTATGTTCTATCTATCTTCTCGCTTGCATGTTGATATTCTGCTTTCGATTTTTCTTTCTCTAATGATAGCGCCAAAATCCACCCCTGTTCCTTCTTCTCCAATGACTTTAAATTTCATTCTGTTGTTCTACCATCTCGATGGCTAATTTGAATAGTATATTTCTATTTTATAATCTAAGCGACGACGACCTGTTTGATTTACAGAGACCTGCTCCTACAGAGAACAATAATTTGTCTACTCTTTAAAATGAATTTGTCACTGAAAATATCAATGCTTCGACTGAAGAACTTGAATTTGACTTCAATTCTGATGACCCTGCCCATAATAATGTTACTCAATATATTAACCAAAGTTACTTTCATAATGCAGTCAGCAAGTGCGATAAGGATACATTCTCCGTTTTACATATGAATATTCGAAGTCTAAATTTTGACGACTTACAATTATTGCTACATAATCTGAAAGAATCCCCCACATCCGTCATTGGTCTCACGGAAACCTGGTTAACCCATAATTCTAATCCTCCATTTTTAATTAATGAATTATGATTTTATCTCCAAAAACAGACTGGAAAGGTCAGGTGGTGGGGTTGCATTTTATATTCTTAAAAAATTTGAATACGCTGTTCTTGATGACATATCAGTCTGTAATAATATTATTGAGTCTCTATTCGTAAAAATAACGATTCCGGGTAGCAAGAATATTATTGGCACATGAATTTTTATTACACTTATCCGATCTATTCCGTAACTTTAATTCTCATAGTAAAGATTGCTTTCTGATGGGAGACTTCAATATAAACTTGTTAAGAAAAAGTGCTATATCACAGGAATTCTTAGAAATATTTTTGTCCGCCTCTTTCTTGCCACTTGTTTCCGAACCAACCCGTGTTACGAATACCTCTGCAACCTTAATAGACAATATTTTCTCCAATGTTAAGCCCCATCCTGACTCTTTTATAGTTCTTTGTGATTCTACTGATCATTATCCCATTATGACCAACTATCGCGTGGCCCAATCAGTAAACAATAGTGGTCCCCGTCCGCTCAGACGTAAACTAACTCATGCGAATATAGCCCGCCTGGGCGCGAGTCTTTAACAGTTTGATTGGTCTTGCGTGTATAATCTTGACCAAGTCGGTGTTTGTTCTGCGATATTTTAAATAAACAATTAGATGTTCATATACCAAAACAAAAAGTAAAATATTACAAAAAGACACCCAAGCTCCCTTGGATCTCTAAATCAATTCTAAAATCGATTAATCGTAAGAATAATCTTTACTATAATTTTAAATTAAAGGGTACAGATCAGTCCAGGTCAAAATACACATCTTATAAAAATATTATGACCAGAGTTATACACTTAGAAAAGAGAAAATATTTTGAAACCCCCCTTGATTTATTCAAAAATGACACGCGTAATACCTGGAAGGTGCTTAAACAAGCAATGAACTTAGTTAACAATAAGTCCAACATAAATAATATCATATTTGAAAATAAAATTATTGAGGACTCCAGTGAGATAGCGAATATTTTTAATAGGCCTACTTACTTTTCTTTAATTGGAGACAACCTTTCTAGTAAAATTCCTGTGTCAGATAAAAGCTTTGAAGACTTTTTAGGCCCCCAAAATCCAACTTCAATATTTGTTAATACTCCCACGAATAGGCAAGAAATTTTGGCTATTGTTATGAAATTAGTAAACAAAAAGAGTTCTGGATATGATGAAATAAATAATTGTTTACTGAAAGGTATTATTCCATATATTGTTGATCCCCTAGTTCATATTTTTAACCTATCATTATCTCATGGAATATTTCCAGATTCAATGAAAATTGTGAAAGTTATTCCCTTATTTAAGAAGGGCGATAAATCAGAAATTAGTAACTATCGACCCATCTCTCTTTTACCCTCCTTTTCAAAATTATTAGAAAGGGTAATATACGTTAGAATGATTTCCTTTCTGAAGAAATGTAACATCTTTTCCAGCTCCCAGTTTGGATTCAGAGAACAGCATAGCACCGTCCACGCGTTGATGTCTTTTGTCGAGAAGGTCGCCCACGCAGTAGATAAATCCTCGCATACAATTGGCATCTTCCTGGACCTCTCTAAGGCCTTCGATACCATCAATCACAATATTTTGCTCTATAAACTTTCACACTATGGTGTACGTGGGAAAGCCTTGGAGTGGTTGAAGAGTTATCTTTCAAACAAAAACAATACGTTTTTTAAATGAACATTCATCAGATTTTTGTGATATCACTTGTGGCGTCCCACAAGGAAGTTTATTAGGCCCGTGGTTGTTTATACTATATATTTAATGATTTCTATAGATCATCCCAAGTTCTTTGATTCCTTTATTTTATTTGCGGATGACGCTAATTTATTTTGTTCTCACAGTGCCCACAAAGTTCTTGTAGATACTGTTAACAACAAATTATCTAAAATATCCCAATGGATCAGAGCTAACAAACTATCACTCAATCTCCAAAAAAACAAATTATATGTTCTTCAGTAATTCATTAGATTCCTTACCCTCTGATGTCATTTTTGATGACACTCCTTTACAATGTGTTTCCCACACCAAGTTTTTGGGTGTTATAGTAGATAGTAAGCTCTCATGGAAATATCACATTGATAATATATGTACAACAATTTCACGCAATATTGGCGTGATCTATAGACTTAAATCACTTCTTCCCCGTTCGTCATTATTAATGCTTTACTCTTCATTGATCCAATCATATTTGACTTACGGCCTTTTGGTTTGGGGTAATACAAGACTTTCCTGAACAAGGTTTCTTTATTACAAAAGAAAGCAATTTGAATTATATGTAATTCTCCAATACGATCTCATACTAATCTTTTAGTTCTGGATAACAAAATATTAAAAATAAGGGATTTGCATTATTTTCAATTAGGTCAATTTATGTATAAATATATTAACAACATATTACCAGATGCATTTCTTGATATGTACGTTAAAAATGATTTAATTCACAAATATCCTACAAGGCAATCGGATAAGTTCCATCTACCCCTACTTAGATCATGTTTCGCTCAAAATACATTTATTTTTGAAGGCCATAAATATTGGAATGCACTACCCAATGAACTGAAGACTGCCCCATCCCTTAACGTTTTCAAGAAAAGATTAAAAGCGTTCTTGCTTGCTTCATACAACACCTAACTATAGTGCATTATCCTCTTTATGTCTTCCATCCCATTCAGTTCTGTTCTCACTCCATTTAATCTTTTATTTGCCTCGCCTTTAACTCGTATTTATTTGGTCGTGGAATTTGTGCGCTATCTTTTATTTTCTTTTATTTTCCTTGGTTTTTCACTCCATTCAACATGCAGCTGGTCCCTTCTTGTGAATGTCTGGTACTATGTGTTGCTCTTTAATGTTCTATGTTGGCTTTTCTTGAGTATATACTCTCTTGAGAACTCTTTTGTTTGTTTTTTTGTATTTTGTTTTTTTTTTCTCGCTTCATGAAAATTCTCAACAAAGATTGGTAATATTTTTTTCCCTTGTTTTTCTATACATGCATTACAATAATGTTCAATCTCGGGGGTCCACAGTTTACAAGCTTTGCTTTTCAAGTGGACTCCTCCATTTCCAATGTTTACTTTGTTCAATGAAAATGTACCTTCAATGTCATTGATTTTATAGTCACATAAGATTTTATTCTTTTGAATTGTACATGGATATTATAATTGTATTATTTACTGAATATTGATTTGTATTGATTTGTATTGTTGCTGGAAATGGAAATAAACTGAACTAAACTAAACTAAACACCACGGTTGCTGCCTACATCAATCGTCAGGGTGGAACCCGGTCAGGTTCCCTGAACTCGCTTGCCGCCCAGTTATGGAAGTGGTGTCGGTTGAACAATATAGTTCCAATAACCTCTTACATTCCCGGGCAAGAGAATCTCTTTGCAGACTTTCTGTCCCGGGGCAGGTGTCTCCCTTCCGAGTGGTCCCTCCATCAGGTGGTTTTCGATCTTTTTCTTGCGGCGTGGGCGCCGCTAGAGATCGATCTGTTTGCAACCGCTCTCAATCACCGTCTTTCGAGGTACTGTTCTCGGGTTCGGGACCTGGAGGCTTGGGCACTCAATGCCTTCGCCCTCCATTGGGGACACTTTCGAGGGTATGCTTTCCCCCCGTTTCTATTGATCCCTCAGGTTCTGAGAAAAATCAAGGAGGCCCGAGACTCTTCACTTGACCGCCTGGTTATCGGGGGCGACGCTAGGGCCTCGGGGTCTCTCCGAGAGAGCCTCTCAGTTTATAATTCAGAGTCGTAGAGAGTCCACGAGATCTCTTTACAACTCCCGCCTGGAGGCATTTTCAGTTTGGTGCGAAGATCTCAGGGTTTCACCCCGTGAGGCTTCTGTAGGCACGATTGCAGATTTTCTGATCTCCCTTTTTGATAAGGGTAGATCGCTTTCCACTATTCGTGGATATCGATCTGCCATCGCCGCTACTCACGTTGGCTTTTCGGACGGCTCGGGAGTTTCTAACTCCCATCTACTTGCTAGATTGCCGACATCATTCTTCTTACAACGACCAGCAAATCCTAAGTTGTCTCCTGCGTGGAGCCTACCTGAAGTTTTGGATGCGTTATCAAAGCCTCCCTTTGAACCTATGAGCAATTAAGGCTTCTCTCCATCAGGTAACTGTCAAGACCATTTTTCTTATGGCCATAGCTTCAGGGCAGAGAAGAAGTTCTCTTCATGCTCTTTGCATCTCTCCCAGTCACATCCGTTGGGAAAGACAAGGTGTTCGTCACATCCCCAAGCTGTCCTTTGTAGCCAAAAATCAGACAGCTTCCTCCGGTCCGGTTGAGGTATTTCTCAGTCCTCTGTCAGACTTCTCCTCAGTCAAGGAGGACAAGGTTTGGTGCCCGGTGAGGGCGCTAAAATGGTACTTGGACAAGACCAAAGATTGCCACTCGGACAAGCAACTTTTCCTTATTACTCGCGAATCTTTCTCTCCTGCTTCTAAAGAATCCATTTCTAGATGGATTGTTGAGGCCATCCAGGCTGCTGGTCCTGAGGCCCTTCTCTCGGATAGTAAGCCTAGAGCGCGTGATACCAGAAGCATTAGCACTTCTTGGACGCTTTTTCAGGGTATTGCCCTAGAAGACATTTTGAGGGCCGCCTTTTGGCGGTCTCTCAATTCTTTTGCTTCTTTTTATCTGAAGGAAATTCCTTCTGCAGAAGCGCGGTTTGCGACTTCGTCACTGAGGGCGGCAGCTTCTGTTGTTACCCCGCGTTAGCCTCCTTGGGACATGCCACCCTGGATTTTTATCTGTGCTGGTCTAGCATAATAGGTAGATACATCAATTTATTGTAGTAAATCAGTAAAATCCTACCTGATGTTATTATTTGCTAAATAAGTTGATGTATCTACCTATGTCCCTCCCACCGTCCCCTCTCCTTGCTCAGCAACATGTCCTAAGCGTCGTCTCTAGCAGCTCGTTAGAGGAAGATGGCGGGTGTGCGCTCATGCAGGTGACTATGGGAAGGTGGCATAGCGGGGTGGGGCGTGCGCGAATGTGATTTTTAAGTTTCTCGGTGGCGTAGTTTGGGTCAACTAGCATAATAGGTAGATACATCAACTTATTTAGCAAACAATAAAATCAGGTAGCATTTTACTGATGTATGCAAATTTTATACATACCTTTCAAACAGTGGTTGTTCTTGACAACCTGAAAGTTTGCTGGAGGCTTGCCGGACATAGCAACAAATATTGTATGCAAAATGGATTCCAAGCATTGAGGCTCATTTATAAATAGCAGGTTAATGACAGCAAATAAGTTAAAACTCAATGACAGTAAAACTGAATTTTTCATTGCTGCATCACCATACAATTACAAAAAATTGCCAGATTTAACACTCTCAGTTGGTGAAGTTTCTATACATCCATCGGATTCAGTAAGGGATCTGGGTGCCTTTTTTGATGTTAACATGACTATGTCAACACACATTAACAATGTTTGCCGCAGTGTGATTTTTCATTTGAGGAACATATCTAGGATTCGTAAATTTATTGATCAAACTACTTGTCATCATGCTGTAAGGTCACTTATTCTTTCCAGACTAGACTATTGTAATGGGCTTCTTTCCTCTGTACCAAAATCTCATGTAAACCGTAAACAGTTACTGCATCGAGGCTATGGAATAATCTCCCCTTGACCATTAGACAGCATCCATAAAGACCTTTAAAAAAAGCTGTGAAATCATATTTATTTTAAATCCGCTATCAAACTTTGTAACAGGTACATTCATTACATTTTGTCTCCATAAAACCACCTGGTAGTTCCCACATGGACGATTGAAGAGTTTTCTGATTTGTGTTTATATAAAAATTATAATGTGTTCCATAATTTAAATATTTTGTAAACGCTCCGAGCCTTATGGGAAGGGCGTACTAAATGCTTATTGGGTCTGAGCCAAAAGTAGTCAACATAAACCCTAAATTTTCAATTTAAGATTTGTGTCTGCCCTTGTATATCACATGAAAGCTGAGAATCTGTAGTTTATGAAAATGTACATGTCTCTTCATGATTGCGTTCCGTTTTTTTTTAAATAACCTTTAAAATGGAAAAGAGCGCCCTTCTAGCGCGACGGGACGGAATTACTAGAAAAAGCAATTTAAAAAAAAGTGAAAGGGCATTGGAAAAATAAAGTTTGGAGTTGGAATACTATATGCAATATTATTCAATGCCCAATGCCAGTTCTGGCAATATTCTGTTATAATTGGGTTAAAATTTGAACTTTTTGGTGCAAAATTGTATTTTGGGGCACTTTGACACACCCTTTTTATTTTTTTGTAGGATAAAGTGGAGTTTATAGACTGAGGTCTTATAAAGTATCAATGAACTATCGTACCATCACTTCTGTACCATTAAAATTCATTCCCTTATATTTCGAGAAGAATTGTGATGTGTTCCTTTTTTTTCCGTCCCGTCGCATTTAGTGGGTATTTAAGGGATTTTAGGCGCGACGGGACGGAATTTTGCATGGGAAGTACAGTCCCATGTATGTCATTTGGTGTAAGTATACTTTTTTTAACCCGAGCAAGTTTTTATTCATTTAATTTGAATAAACAATAGAGATTAAAAGTTTTCTTACCTGAACAATGTAGTTCTACCACATTTTTTTAGAGAAAAGAACTATTTCATGATATCAAAAAATTTCTTTTCAAAATCCCCATTTGTTTTGTACATGGTGCAAAAGTGTCCATCCTCTCTAGTGATTTTATCTCCTTAATTTGAATTAACAATAAAGCTTGCCACTTCCCTGTGCCTTAGCATTGTAGTTCTACCATAGTTTAAAAGAAAAAAATACAGTTGGACAATATTTAAAAAAAAAATTTAAATCCCCATTCATTTTGTACATGGTGCAAAAGTTTCCGTCCCGTCGCAGTCCGTCCCGTCGCGCGACACCCATTCATCAATTTTCAAATTTAAAAAAATTGATTGGGCCAAAATTTTAGCTACATGGTTGAATGTCATGTGCTCTATCATACTAATAAAAAATCAGGATATATAGTCTTCAATTTTAACTTCGATAGAATTTTACTTTGAATCTGTCTTAAAAAATTTCACCATTCTATCGTTCCGTCCCGTCGCGCTAACAAAAAATGTTGTTACTATGGAAACAGAATTACGATCATTCTTGTGTTTGTAGTGGAATTGTTCTTCAGTGTAAACTTATTATATAAGTAAAGGTATGCAGCAGGTAGCATTTCTTATTTTCTTGTATTAAAGGAGAAAAAATCCTATTGAATTCCGTCCCGTCGCGTTGACAGGACTTTTTGCTCAGACCCTATTGTATTGTATTGTATTGTATTAATGGAATAGCTCGTCACTAGGTGCTCAGAGAATATATGTGCATAAATTTGTATACATTACAAAAACGGTCAATTGAATAGACCCTAACTCATTATGTTTGAACAAATTATACAAATATAAAATTTTCATTCTACTAAAGGATTTTTCAATAATGTTTACTTTTTTATTTGCTCTGGATTGATGTATTTTATGTCCTGGGTCTTGATGGGCTGTGCAAGTTACCTGTAGATTTATAGGCAAATTATTCTAATACATTTATTCTTAGTAGAAATCCTATATTGCATCCCAGAAAATAGTTGGAAAAAGTCTCCCCAAATAAATATTTCAAAATGTTTTTAGGAAATGTTCATACCTGTGGATAGCTTATGATCTCTTCTATTAAATGTTACCAAAATGTCTGGTGATGTTTTAAGCTCGAATGAGAAAAAGGCGACTTTTTTAAAGGGTGCAAAATCCATACCTGACAAGAACTGGTATTTGTTCCGGCTTGTATTTACAAATTTGAGAACTGTTACAAGTGACAGTTGGGAAGAATCTCCCCAAATGAACATTTAAAAATTTATTTACAGCAATAAATCGATGTATCTACCTATTTGCTAGTTTCCCAAACTATGCCGTCATTCGAGAAAACCTAAGTCTAAAACGCGCAGCCCCTGCCTGCGCGCGCGTACTCCCCGTCCACCAATCCAATCGCGCCACCGCCATACTCTTCCTCTTCCGTTCTCGCCCGTCAGAGAAGTGACATCTATGAAGCTAAGTCTTAACCTAAATTGCGAGATTTTTACCTCCAAAAGCGTTTTTGGTTGCCTTTCGCAATAAAAATCCCGTTCACCATGTTTTCACACTCATTTTGGTGTATCGGATTTTTCCTGAGTCAACCTCCTTCACGGTAAATTAATGAAATTACTTTGCCGTTTTTCCTCACTTTCGTGGCTTTATTCACAGACGGTGTACTAGTACACTGCGTCGGGCTAGCCCCCGTGTCTGTAGGTGGTTGATTCAACGCGCTTAGACAAGCGGTCTTATCATACGTTGTGCTCCGTAATAGGAGTTTATTCCCACTCCGTCTTGTGAGTTGGTTGTTACCTTTATATAGATCTATACTGTTTTGTAATAATAATAAATTTATTACTATAAATGGATTTCTATATTTGTTGCTTGTCTTTAATTTCAGCCATGTCGAGGTCTCCGTTCGGCTGGCGTTCCCCAGTATTTAATACTTATAAGGGGACTCGCCCAGCCTTGGAAGGGTTGGCTGCGAGAATTTAATCTCGCACCAACATTATAACTTCCACGGAGCTTCGACTAAGGTAAGTTAGGGCCTACTTCGTGTACGGCTCGCCCCGTTATGAGTTCGCCGTCTATTTTGACGACCAACTCATGCGGGGAAAACCGAGAGAGTGAGTGCTGGAACACGGCCAATACCTCTCTCGAAGATAGAGACTTGTATAACGGTGGGAGTGAGTGCCTCCGGCCAATACCTCTCACCGATAAAACTGTGGGTGTTATCCCTGCCCACAGTTCGTCTCGCTCGAGCATCATTCCTCGCTCTCTAGCCATAGGTGTGATTGCTCAGGGATCGGCTCCTTTTGTCTCTCCGCACGCTTCTACAACAAGCAAGGCGGGTAAGGGAAAAAGAGAGTCGTGATCCTCCAAAAGTACTCCCTTCAGGGCCTACTACGGAGGCGGTGCCCGTTTCTAAGGGTAAAGGGGGCGATAAACATGCCCACCTGCCCAAGAAGCGTAAGCGCCAGAGTACTGCCCAGCCAACAGGCGAGGCGGACTCTCTCCCCTTGACACCGACTGTGTGTTCACCTCATGTGTCAGGGGGGACCAAGAAGAAGAAAGTTAGCCCCCAAGGGGCGACCACTTCTTCTGAGTTAGGCGTCTCCCATGAACTTTTGAATTATCTCAAGATCATTGTGGAGCGGAGTGGTTGGTCAGACTCTGTGTCTGTACTCCCCACCACGCCTGACTCCAACCCCTCCCCCCAAGGGGGAAGGGGGGATACCTGTACCCGACCCGACCCAGGTCCGGGTCGGATACCGGATCCGGTTCGGATACCGGTTCCGGTTCGGATACCGGATATCCGGTTCGGATACCGGTTTTGCCGGATATCCGGTTCGGATACCGGTTTTGCCGGATATCCGGTTCGGATACCGGTTTTTACCGGATATCCGGTTCGGATACCGGTTTTTACCGGTTATCCGGCTAGGAACACTGGTTTTCCCTTGTTTACCACCACTGCTTCTAGTGGGTTGGGATCCGGTTCCTTTTCTCAGGTATCTGGCTCATTGTGTTTGTTTTCCAACACACTAGAGCCTTACCGCCCCACTTCGGGCGTCTCTCGACCACGTTCAGCTTTGATCGTCCGGTCGGGGCTACTCCCATTCCAGCGGCACTTGGTGCTCCGCCTGGGGAGGAATCCTGGGACTGCTTACACCGCCCTTCTTGGGATCAGGTTTCAGTCTGGATTTTCGGAGGATGATGCCTCTTCACAGGCTGAGATTACACCCCAGGCCTTTGGGTCCTTGGCGGTAGAGACTCAAGCCCTGCTGGAGAAGTTTCTTCCCGACACTTTTACAGAGTCGGGCTGATCCGGGACATCCGTCTCTCCTTTTTCAAGGTGAGCGTCCCTCCAAGGGCATCCCTCTTACGGAGGACTGTAAGCGAGTCTTCAATGACTTCGCCTCACAGCCTCTTGCACCCTTAGTAGGGTCCGTCCCTCGGCCGGGGATTTCACCTTCTCTAAACAGGACACTCTCGAATTATATTACGAGAAAGTCCCGTTCCAGTGACCTCCTACATGTAGGTGGTAGGCTTGGTGTCCACTTAAGAGTACACCTTGCGCCAAAATAGAGAGGTTCCCGTCCTTATTGGAAGTTCATTCCAGGACTGGCCTGAGGCTGACTGCCTACTTGGGTACGCTCCTTTCCCTTAGCGCTAGGAGCCAGCACCTCGAGATGTCCGACTCGGACATCCTGTGCTAGACGAAGCCCCTTGTCCAAGGACAGGCTCGTAAAACCGTCCCTCGGCTGGGTTTTTCACCTTCTCTCGACAGGACACTCGATTAAATTACGAGAAAGTCCTGTTCCAGTGACCTCCTACATGTAGGTGGTAGGCTTGGTGTCAACTTTAAGAGTACACCTTACGCCAAATAGAGAAGCTCCCGTCCTTAATGGAAGCTCATTCCAGGACTGGCCTGAGGCTGACTGCCCACTTGGGTACGCTCCTTTCCTTTCGCGCTAGGAGTCAGCACCTCGAGATGTCCGACTCGGACATCCTGTTGCTAGACGAAGCCTTGTCCTGGACAGGCTCGTTGTGGTTGGAACTGTCTGTGTCGACAGCAATAGCCACCAATGCTAGGAGGAACTTACGCTTTCCTCTCTGGGCATTGCGGATGCGGACATACCTGCCCTCCTGGCCAGGGTCCCGCACTCCGGCCTTCACCTCTTTGGAGGTAAGGGGCCTGATGTGATTCAACTTGAGGTTGATTCACGCAAGCAGGCGACGGAACTTCTGAAACGCCTTAAGTCCTCGGCTCCTAAGCCGCAGGCCCAGGCTGTCTTCCGCCTCCTAGACGCGGTGGCGCTTCCAGCTGCCCCGTGCACAGGTGCGCCCCGAGCGTTGGAGGAGAGGGTTGGCGGCCGTCTTCAGTACCTTCCCGCCTGGGAAGGAATTACCGACGACGTTTTGTGCTCCCCTTCGTGCTCCCCTTCGTGCGAGGAGGCTTCTGCATACTTTTCGCAAAGCCCCTCCCACACGGAACCGTCCGCCACAACCCTCCTACACTATCGCCCCCTTTCTAGAGCACATCTCCACCGAGATTCAAGAGCTGCTGGAAAAGGGCGCGATCGAAAGGGTAAGAGACCACCCCAGTTGTGCCTCTCCCCTATCTTATATTCCCAAATGCTCGGGGAAGCTCAGAATGATCTTGAATATGGAGGTCATCAATTCCTTCATACCAAGAGAGGTTTTTCCACAGGGAAACCTTGGCCTCGATTCTCCCGGCGATCAGACCGTCAGATGTGGCTTTTTCGGTAGACTTGAAAGATACTTTCACATACCGATACACCCTTCTTCAAGGGACCTTCTAGGTTTCTCCTTCAAGGCGAAACTTTCCGGTTCGAGGCCTTAAATTTCGGCCTGAAACCGGCTCCTCGAGTGTTACTCGAGCAGTCTCTACCCTAGCCGCTTCCCTCAGGATCGCGGTCTGAGACTTTTTCACTTACCTGGACCACTGGCTCCTGGTGGCGAGCTCTGTGTCAGTCCTTCAGTCGCACATGGCCCTACTTCTCCGTACTACGCAAGAAGTACGATTCATAGCCAACTGGGACAAGTAGGAGTTGACTCCTACCCGCAGACCCATTTACCTAGAGTGCGGAAATTAGACATTGTGAACCAACTTACCCGCCCCAGTCGGGAGAGAATTCACGCAATTGTCTTTCTAGCTCGATCTCTTCGTCTCTTACGTCGAGTTCGGGCAGGCCGATGGCACCAGTTCTTGGACCACTTATCGAGCCATAGGGATGTCCTCAAAGACTGTTGGCTTCATATGAGGCCTTTTCCAACTTCATCTTCTGAAGTTTTCAAGCCCAGTGTAGACTCGCTCAAGGTGTGGATTCCTCTCTCCGAGGAGATCAAACGCCTACTTATCGCCCTGTTCGGACCAGGTGGTCTCGGGGGACTGGTCACACCTGTGCACCTTGCCCCACTTATTGTGTTGGAATTGATGGCAGTCCTCATGTCTCTCCACCTTTCGAGAACATGTTTGTAGGTCGCTCCGTCCTGATTTTGACGGTCAGCACCTCTGTTGCTGCTTACATCAACAGGCAGGGCGGGACTCTTCCCGCTACCCTGAACGATCTAACCGCCAAACTTAAGAGTGGTGTCGGCCTCACCGAGTGATTCCGATCGCCTCCTATGTTCCCGGGCGGGACAATCTGATTGCAGATTTGCTGTCCCGGGACATGTGTCCCCCCTCCGAGTGGTCACTGAATCAAGAGGTCTTCGACTACTTCAGTTCAGTCTGCGCCCATCTGGAGATAGACCTGTTTGCGACAGCTCTGAATCATCGCCTCCCGAGTTTGCTCTCGAGTGCGAGATCCGGAAGCTTGGGCCCTCGATGCGTTCTCCCTTCAGGGAAGAACTTCTGGGGTTACGCCTTTCCGCCGATCTCCTTAATTCCTCAGTTCCTGGGGAAGATTCAGGAGGATCAGGCGTGGGTTTCTGCTCATAGCACCTTGCTGGCCGAGGAGACCTTGGTTTCCTCTTCTTCTGTCTCTGCTGGACGGTCGGCCTCTCTCCCTTCTATGGAGAGCAGTCCTCAGATCAGCCCCTGTCGGGGATCCTCCACCATCGTCCGGCGGCTCTACATTGACCGCCTGGCCGCTATTGGGGAGGAAGCGAGGACTCTCAGAGAGAGCCTCCCAGTTCATAGTCCAGAGCAGAAGAGTTTCTACCCGAGCTGTTGTCAACTCGAGTTTAGAAACCTTCCATGCTTGTTGGGGAGAAGGGGTTTGTTTTCCCCGTTTCTGCCCCGGTGGGTGCTTTTACAGCAATTTTCCTTATTACTCCTTTCGATAAGGGCAGGGCCCTCTCTAACTTAGTGGTTACCGGTCCGCTATTTCTGCGGTTCACCTTGGTTTTTTTCTGATGGTTCGGGAGTTTCAATCTCTCCCTTCCTGACTCATTTGCTGAGGTCTTTCTTTTGACACGCCCAGCATATCGCCAGTTGACTCCTGCGTGGAGCCTTCCTTGGTTTTGGACGCCTTGGCCAAACCGCCCTTTGGGCCGTTCTGCAAAGCGTCGTTACACCATCTCCCGATTAAGAACACCTTTCTCTCTCTACGGCCCCCGGGCATATCAGATGGGAAAGGCAAGGTGTACGTCTTGTCCCTCGACCTTCGTTAGTGCCAAGAATCAGACGGATTCTTCTGGCTTAATCGAAGTGTTCTTGAGTCCTCTGTCGGAATTCTCTTCCGTCATGGAGGATAAATCTTGGTGCCCTGTTAGGGCTCTCAAATGGTACTTGGATAGGACTACGGTTGTTTTTGTAAGGATGATCAGCTCTTCTCTTTTTCCATCACCTTTCTTCCCCAGCATCACGGGAGACTATCTTCCGTTGGATTGTCGAGGCTATCCAAGCTGCGGGTTCGGAGGCTCTCCTGTCTGGGAAGCCTCCCAGAGCGCATGACACTAGGAGTGTTCTACCTCCTGGGCGCTTTGTCAGGTTCATCCCTTTGGAAGACTTTTGAGGGCCGCCTTTTGGCGTTCCCCTACTTTCTTCACATCCTTCTATCTTAAGGATGCTCCTTCGGGTGAGGTTGGATTTGAAACCTCTGGGTTGAGAGCTGCTTCGTCGTCTCTGTCTGCCCCGCGTTAGTTACTCCCGTCCTGGGACATGCCACCCGGGTTTTTATCCGTGCTATTCTAGCAAATAGGTAGATACATCGATTTATTGCTGTAAATCAAGAAAATTATAACTAATTTTGTTATTTACTAGATAAATCTATGTATCTACCTATGTCCCTCCCTCCAGCCCCTCTCCTTGTCTGACATGTCCTAGATTCTGTCTCTGACTGCTCGGAAGAGGAAGAGTATGGCGGTGGCGCGATTGGATTGGTGGACGGGGAGTACGCGCGCGCAGGCAGGGGCTGCGCGTTTTAGACTTAGGTTTTCTCGAATGACGGCATAGTTTGGGAAACTAGCAAATAGGTAGATACATAGATTTATCTAGTAAATAACAAAATTAGTTATAATTTTCTTGGTTCATGAAATTTTCATACCTATGGATAGCTTAAAGGGCAATCCAAGCTGATTTGTGTGAAAACAGAAAAATAAGAGAAACAGGATGGTGAAAGTTTGAAAGAAATTGGGTAAAGAAATAGGAAAGTTATGAATGTTTGAAAAGTGAGATCACTACATCCATGTGAATCTCAAATTGGCAATTTGATGAATCGATTATCATGTATTCACGGTCATCTCTCCCATTTGTTGTACACTAAAATATTATATTTGGGGGTTTTTTTCCGGGGCCCCTTTTCCCTCAGGGCAGTATTCAAAATATATTGTAGAAAGCACATTGTTATAAGTCCTCCAAAAAGAAAAAGATCCTATAAAGCTATACATTTTGAAAAAATTGACATTTTGGTCTTTTTTTGTGTTTGAGCAAAGGGGAAAGTTGACCGCCGCTACATCACACTGATCCGGCCGATTTGAAACTCCCATATGAATAGTGATTACAACTTTTTAAAAATCACAACTTTCTTATTGTTTGTTCAATTTTGTTCAAACTTCTCTCATTTTTCTGCTTTCACAAAAATCAAATTATTACAAAGCTTGGATTGCCCTTTAAGGTGACACCCAAACATCCAGTGATATTTTACGCTTTAGGGAGCGAAAGCCGTTGTGAAATGGTGCAAAATCCACACAGAAATTTGTATTGGTTCTGGTTGGTATCAGCAAATTTGAGTCTTGAAAAGGCTTAGAAATTTTCATATTCTGATCATTAAAAAGCAGTTTAATAGAGTAGGCTTTGTTTTCTGCATGTCCTCACAATATCCCATCAAAACTTTATGGTAGACTGAGAAAGCTAGCTTGAATTTAAAATTCGTCAAAATTAATATTTTAAAATTCTGAAAGTAGTTTAATTGCTCATTGAAGCTTAACAGTGTTGATGAGATACGGAAGTACATACAGAGAACATAAACTGTCTATTATTGATCAAAACATGAAAATTTCTAAGTCTTTTCATGACTCTCAACTTTGTTGATACCAGCCATATCAAATACCGATTCTTGTCAAATCTGGATTTTGCTCCTTTTCACAAAAGTGGCCTTTGCTCACTTGAGCGTAAAATATTGCCAGATCTTTAGATGTCATTTAATAGAAGAGACCCTAAGCTATCCGCAGTTATGAAATTTTGCTTCAGATATTTTGAAATATTTATTGGGCGAGACTTTTTCTGGGATGCACTGTATGGACATGTACATGACTTTGTATTTAAAAACACAATTCATTGATTAGTTTGATGAAAGAGAATATTTCATAATGTGGAGAAGGTTTACGGTTCACCATGTGTAGTTTGAAGAAAGGAAATATAGGCAGAAATTGAAATGGAAAGACGAGAAAGGATGAGAAGAGGAAAATAGAGGTATTCTTTCTTGAAAATGAGTGAAGTCCTGAAAAGGACTGTAAACCAGATGAGATGGCTGAATGTGGCTTGAGTAGCGATGGTTTGAGTAGTAGCAGGTTGAAGTGAAGAGAGGTTAGAATATTTCATGTTAAGTGGGGAAAGTAATCTTAGTATTTACATGAATAATGATGTAAACGGTAACAAAATTTTGGTAGCACCCTTCTAGTTGTTATATTTATACAAATATGCTCACAGTAGGTAGTTTAACATTTCAGTTTTGTTCTCAATATCTTGATTGTAGGTTCATCAAAAAGTAGAAGAAAATGGAACGAGAGGAAGAGTGAAAAAGATTGGGGGAGAGAGAGAGAGAATAGACATGCATAGGGAGAGAAAGGAAAGAAGGGCTGAGGGAGGGGCGAAAAATACGAAAAAATGGTAAATAGCCCCCACATTTTGGACACTTGTTATAATGTTTAACATTTCAGTTTTTTTCTCAATATCTTGATTGTAGGTTCATCAGAAAGCCCTTCAAATGATGTCAATGGCGACATGGAAGACCTTCTAAATGACAGTGATAGCAGTGATGAACAAGAGCTATATGTCAGGAAAATGGTTGTTACAAAATTATAGCAGGAGAAAATTGATAGGATGATAATAAGCCAGGTGAAAGAATCAAAGTGAGATTGGGTATGCTATGTAGCTATTAAAGGGATACGCCACCAGGCGGCCGTGGGGAAAGTCAGGATTGCGTAAGCCCCATTCACTCGCACACAAAGTTTGTGTGCTGAACGCGTCCGTCGGACTGCTGGGATTACATTTCGGATTGCACGAAGCCGAACGAATCTCGCACTAGAGCTCAAGCTCAGGCGGAGCGTGCATGTTGTACGGCGATCAGGCTGGCAGATGTTTGCGCCCTGCGGGGCAACGGCATGATCAGGTAACGATCACGGTGCCCTCTCGCGGCATATAAATGTCCACAATCTGCGGTTGAGTATCCCTTTAAAAAGAGAACATTTCCCACAAGCAGAAGTTTTTAAAGGGTGACTAAAATAGAAAATTAATTACCCATTTTTCGTAAGAAGGAGTCATCAGGAACAAAAAAATATCTATCACACACTTTTTCATGCATTCAGTCGTATTTCAGAATCGTTTGAAAAGTACATTTTTGCTGATTGACAGTCATAAGCCCCGCCCCTAAAAAAACCATCGAAACGACATCGTGATCACGTGATCCTGTGACGTACGAAAAGTAAAGGAAAATATTCACCCACCTGTATACCGTGCACCCCCACAGGCCTGGCAGGCCCAGCCCGGTACGGTGCCGAGCGCGAGCATGATATTCACCGCATTGACCATTTGCATTGCATATTTTCGTGTTTGATTCCTCACAATAACGTTGATTTGGGGACACAGCTTCATCAATAATGCCAAATCGGTGTATAGTTGCAGGCTGTAGCAAGACTCCTAAATATTATGTAAGCCTACATCTTTTTCCTAAAGATGAAAATCTACGGAAATTGTGGGTCGCAAAGGTAAAGCTCATGCGGGCAGAGTGCATGGTCCGGCCAAGTGAGTGGGGTACAATCTGCAGTGATCACTTTGTCGAAGATGATCCTGGCTGCATTCCGAATTTGGCAATAGGAGAAGCAAGCTAAAAAGATTCAGCTATTCCAACGATCAGACTTGGAGTCAAGTCTTCCAATCTTTTTTTCAACAACATCAGCTGCAGCTGCAGCTTCACCTGTAGACCGAGAATTCCGTCTCTCGTTTGTTAGCTAAGTGAATAGCTAACGAATGAGAGAATTTTCGGTCTACTTCACCCACGGCCCCTTCACCAGGCCCCGGCGCGTCTTCTGATAGGGGTTCAAACATATAATATGGTCAAATTCCCCTTGCCACTTGAACTTCTTTGCCTTCGGGATCTGATAAATCAGAGTTCGTATCTGGCTCAAAAAAGTCCCCCAACTCGGAATCGCGGTCACTTTTCATCTCTCTATATACGTTACTCGAATTCAGCCAAAATCTAAAGTCAGTACTACCATAGTATGTAAAGTGAAATAAACAGAACTTTTCCCCCTTTTTCGCCATAACGAGACATAATTGCCAGATTCGTGATTAGAAAAAAATACATGGAAACAGCACCCATTTTCTCTCTAATTTAGTCAACCTTTAATCATTGGCAGATCCGGGGGGGGGGGGGCACTTCTTGCCCGTGCCCCTCCTTTTGGAAGAGAAGTATGTACATGTATTTTCACCATTGACGATCCGCCATTTTCTCAATTGTGCCCGATCTAGAATGAAAACCTTTTTTTTTTTTTTTTTTTTTTTTTGCTTGTCAGGGAATTATGGAGGGAAACTGGACCCCATAACCCCCTACTGAGCGAATTTTGAAGGTTTGGCGAAATAAAAATTTTGTCGCCAACACAACCCCCCTCCCCCCGCTGAGCGACTTTTCGAGAAGCTGGCGAGACCAAAAAAATATGGGTCTACCTTTTGACAAACTTTCATTTTTGTGCCCCCTCTTTTACACAATCCTGGATCCGCCCCTGCTTTAATAATGGTTGAAATAGACTTTAAAACCACATCAGTAATGCCATGTCTCAGCATGTCAAGTAATGGGAATTCTCCAGACCCAGAGGAAGACAAACTGGCAACTTGTCATGACTATGATATAATGTAATGGCTACATTATATGTAATTAACATGTGTGTACATGTATAGTTTCATTTCATATAAATTTCTTCTTGTTTTTACAAATAAACTGATTTCTTTTCCCAAGTTATATTGATGGCAACATGTTATTACAAAATATGAAAGTTCTGCGTTGGTGTGTAAATAATAGATGTACCGTAAAGGCGAATCCCCTTTATCTCAGCCTAATGTTCAAATTCGCTTTAACGCTTTTTTATTACGGTATGACGAAATAAACCATATTGTTGAGATTCGCCTTTCCATAGGATCTAGACGTATATATGTAAATATCTTTCTAAATCCTACGGAAAGGGCAATCGTAACAAAGCGGTTTATTTCGTCACAATAGAAAAACGATAAGGCAAATTTGAACGTACGTTAAGTCGAATTTGTACAATGTGGTGACAAAGCAAATTCGCCCTTACAGCAGATCTAGTATGATATAGGGATATGGATAAAGGTCTTTGACCGAAACGTCAGTCCAAATTAATGGCTCCTACAGTGTTTTTATGTGAATCCGGAGTATTTACTCTTTCTTCGATATCTATTATTTACAGACCAACGAAGAAATTTCATGTTTTGTTTACTATAGATATAGATATATATATATATATATATATATCTATATGTACACGCACATAGTAAAGTCAGTGTTATGCTTTGGAATATTAGAAAATAGATGAATTTGAAAAATAAAAAGAGTAGAAAAATTCAAATTTTTGCCCAAAGGGCATCAGGAAATTATGAAATTAATTTGAATAGCATCTGACATAGCAATGCAGTGCACTAAGAAATGATGCTCGCGCACCAAAGCAGAAGAGTAGTATATGTACAAAGAAAAACAAGAAAAAAAAAAGTAAAGAAGAAAGAATAAGAGAAAGAGAAAGAGAAAGGATAGAAGAAGATCCACAAGGAGCAAAGACAAAAAAACGTAAGATAAAAAGTAGAAGAAAAGAAAACGAGAGGAGTGAAAAAGATAACGAGAGGAGTGAAAAAGATAGGGGAGAGAGAGTAGACACATATAGGGAGAGAGAATAAGGAAAGAAGGGCTGAGGGTTTGGGGGGGGGGGATAGGAAAACAATGGCAAATAGCCCCCTCATTTTGGACACTTGTTAGAATGACCTTTAAAGAGATGCAATATCGATTTAAAGAAGTAACAATTGAAGCTGATAATTGGAAAAAAATATCACAATGAAACCTTTATATAATCTTTAAAGAACAAAATATTTGTTTTGGTTCTTTGTGCTTTTCTGGTGCTGTACTGGTGTTCTTTACCAAGTTGCTTTGCTTTAAATAATTCAGTCAAAAGTTACATCATGTAACAATTGGTAACTTGAGGGCCTCCCTCGTGGAAGCAAAAAACTTTAGTTAATATTCATTATGCTTTTTGGATTTTCACCTGGTCCCACCGGTAAAATAAAGTAATTTTATTTTTTGGCAAGTTGTTTATGAATAATCAAGTGAAGAAAGATTTTGGAGATTGAAGTCTTGTATAAAAAGTCCCAAATATCAACGGGGACATCCATGTAGACCATCAGCCTATGAACCCTAAGAAAAGTTGTCAGAAAATTCTCGAGACAGACATGTAGGTCTTGGGTCTGTTGGTCTCGTCAACCCTCAGAACCTTTTCAGAAGGCCTGTAGGACCAACATGTCGGCCTTGTGGGGTGTCAGTTTTATGGGCCGTCGCTGTAGGCACATCAACACACAATGAGGGAGAAAAAAATTCTAGGGATTTTGATTCAATTGCATTTTATTTATCGATCATACATTACTATTTTATTCTCTTTTTATTTAGTTCTGTAGATTTTTTATCTCTGAATCATTGTTCATATTGAACGAGTGATAAATGAAAATTCTACAGAGTAAGCTTGATCGGTGGTGGCATGGCCCGGAAGAAAAGTATGCATTTTGACCATAAAGGATCTGCCCCTTTGTTGATTGTGCCCCCCCCCCTTTTAGAATCAAAACTGTTTATTTTTGCTTTGTCAGAATTTATGGAGGGAAACTGGACCCCCATAACCCCCCCCCCCCCCCCCCCCCCCCAACTGAGCGACTTTTTGAGAAGCTGGCAAGACCAAAATAATACGGGTCTACATTTTCCAAAAGTTGACAAACCTGCATTTGTGTGCCCCCCCCCCCCCCCCTTATATTATGAGATTTTGAGACACTGATCTAAAACTAATAAATATTTATTTATGGCCTTATTGTGTGTGTTTCATAATAATAATTGTGGCAACAAATTCTTTGTACTGTAATTTACAGCAT
Source organism: Heliocidaris erythrogramma (assembly GCA_025617745.1). Lineage (NCBI taxonomy): Eukaryota > Metazoa > Echinodermata > Echinoidea > Camarodonta > Echinometridae > Heliocidaris > Heliocidaris erythrogramma. The sequence goes on from CM046866.1 coordinate 22,592,204, forward strand.
GTATACTTCACAGAACGACACATTTTTTAAATCTATACAAGTTATGATGCCCTCTGGTTGTACATGTATATTCAAATGTTGAATTCCATGCAAGGCCGTACGCAGAAATTTTTTCCTGGGGGGGCAAGATGATCGCTTTTTATTATTGGATCATTTAAAAGTCTAAAACCCTATTAAAAAAAAGTATGATTTTGAAATTTCTGGGGGGGCAACTGCCCCCCCCCCCCCCCCCCCCCCCCCCCCCCCCCGCTGCGTACGGCCTTGATTCCATGATTTGGATATCATTCTCTAGGAATACAGTGTACAAGTCATGTACGTAAATTTGTCAGAATAAAAATTCACATTTTTCATACTGTTTGTCCGATTTTGTTCAAAATTTCACCAATCGGCTTCTCTGATTTTTAGACCAACTTAAAGGGAAAGTCCACCCGGTATTAAGTTGATTTGAATAAGAGAATCAGATTAGTGAGAGTTGAGCAAAGTCTTGTAAGAAACTCTATTGAAGGTATTACTGAATATTTTCTTTAGAGAAAATGAAAATTAATGATTTTTGGGGTACAGGGCAAATAGAAGAGGAGCTCGCAATAAACATTGGAGTTGCCAATTTGATTGATTAAAAATTCATAACTTCCTTATTTTTATCGTATTTGGCTCAAACCTTTACTGATATGTTCCTCTAATTTTTCTGCTTCTTTAAAGATCACATTACAAGAAAATCACAAATATGGCAATTAATGTATCACTAGAAACTGGGAAGCTTACAGATGGCAATCGTATAAGTTTTATGTCAACTGCGTATCTGATGGTTATAAAAACAACATAAATAAAAGCTCTTCTAAGCATCTGGAATATTTGAGGATTCGCCAGAAATACAGTGATGTTTTGATGTCGTCACACTAGGGATCGATCCTGCTTAAGCAGACGACGTCCTATAATGAATGAACGTAATTGCAATGCAATTATTTATCAAATTATAAAGAGTTATTTCACACCATTCTAAAAGGGAAAGTGAAACTGATTCTGATAACTAAAACAGTTTGATTGTAAATACACAGGAGATGGAATTTTCTTGTAATGTGATCTTTAAAACCAACTTGTAATCGGGGGGGGGGGGGGGGGGGGGCTTCCCCTACAACGTTGGATTTCCCTTTAATAAACTTATATCTTCACAATTGAAGGTTTTCGGTAACACCATGCGGGAGCCTCTGTGAAAAGGCTGTTGACATATACTTTCGTGAAAAAGAACCCACTTATGGGGCATTTAGAGGAATTCAGGAGAGGTGAGAGGAAAGGAAAGAGATGGAAATGGAATGAAATTAAATTAATTTTGGGTTTTTGTTTTCGGTGTTTGTACACCCAAAATTAAGTGAAATGGAAAGGGGAAAGAAGAAAAAGGAGGAAGGAGTGATTGAGATCAGGAAAGTTCTGAGCAAGTCAGAGAAGTTTGGAGAGAGTAGTTCTGAAAGAGAGTTTCCGAACTACGGTAATCTTTTGGTAAAAGAGTATGTCTCGACGCATTTCGAACAGTGTGCTCTGTTCATCATCGTCGGGAGATTAACTCGAGAAAAACTGCAGTGCGGCGAGTATTTATGCAGTTGTGCGGACCAAGATACCTTTACCATGCGAGCGTGTGTTGGATCATTAAATGTATGGGGATTTATTCCACATATTTTAAATCGACAGTCATGCGACATTGAGAAACGAGATTAATGCGACTGCGTCTCCTAATATGCCTCCGCCTAAATTCAATTGATGGTTCAAACTGTTCTTGAAATATTGTGATAACCAGAACAAACAGCCTCTACATGTTAATTGACTTCTTTGACATTTGACCTTGCACCTTAGAACCCAAAAGTCTGTCACTTTATCTCCTGGTCATGAATACAAAATAGTTGAGATGTGGTGGTAACAAAGAACTTAGAACTTTGGTGTGGGGGCTGATAACAATGCACTTTTTGTGATAAAAGTGAAGAAAATATCATTGCTTCTGTCAGTACACAAAAGTTCCACCAGGTCTGACCACGCTAGAAAACCCCTCCTGGCAAATAAAACTGGTGTCCAGTCTGCCAATTTCTTGTAGTATATACATGTAGATGCCATATACAATTCTCGCTACCCCAAATACGCAATTTCGCCAACAGATGGCGTTGGTCGACAAGTGTTTGTCTTTTTGCATTGAAAATGTACACAGGTATTACAAAAGTCCTCGCGTTTGAGTATAAATTAACCGACATGTTTGAAAAGATACCATGATTTATTGAGACAATTGGTTGCATTTTCAAAATTTGAGTGGTTTATGTCCTGCGATCCAAAAATTAAGCATTTTAGCACTAATTTTATTCATAAGCCGTAGTATTTCTATACGGACCGGAAGTGAAGTTAACGAAGATGCGGACCATTTCCATGCATAATATTGCCCTCTACGTCGAAAATTGCATATTTGAGATACCGAGAATTATTATTACAAAGAACATGGTTTGAGACATGAACGAATAGAACATAAATATGGAATACTTATGATATACTGACTAAAACAAAGAATATCAGAAAGAGAAGATGACAGAAATTGAAAAGGAAAATAAGGAAATTAAGAAATTGAATGACAAAAACTGAAAAAGAGAGGAAAGATCAAAACAAAGAAAACGTGAGGGAGAAAGAAATAGATGAATCTTTGACCGCGCGCCAAATTGGAAGTGTATGGCATACATATACACTCTAAAAAGGATTGGTCCAACAAAATTACAAATCTTTTCACTTAAAAAGCACAGGAGACAGAAAATTGATTTCATTTCATTTCCATCCCGTACAAATAAAAAACTTACCATTGATGACTTACAATCATCAAATACACCAAGGAAATAGATATTTTATAGCAAATAGACCACTGTCCCCTTGAAATTTCTAAAATAGGTAGGCCTAGACTCCATACATCATGAACCATTTTCATGTATACAATGACCTCTATGACCTTTGAACTTAAAACCCTAAAATCTAATCTGTTCATCGTCCCTCACATATGCATACATGGGCCAAGTTAGAAGCTGATAAAAAAAAAAAACGTTTTGAAGTTATCGCCAAACGAACCATTTTTATGTACATAATGAACTCTGTGACCTTTGACCTTGAGACCCCAAAATCTAATCAGTTCATCGTCCTTCCCATATGCATACATGGGCAAAGTTAGAAGCTGATCAAAAAACGGTTTTGAAGTTATCGCGAGAACGAACCATTTTTATGTACATAATGACCTCTGTGACCTTTGACCTAATCAGTTCATCGTCCCTCCCATATGCATGCATGGGCCAAGTTAGAAACTGATAAAAAAAAAACGGTTTTGAAGTTATCGCAAGAACGAAAAGGGGACGGACGACCCCAAAACATAATGCCTCCGGCACCACCAATGGTGGGCGGAGGCATAAAAATTTACAAAAGAATAAAGACAAATAATAAGTCGGTAGATAAAATGAGAAAATGACTGAATCAGGGAGTGGAAGAGAATCTCCCTGACTGAATGCTACAAAATAATTTTTAAAAAATAAAATTATTGAGTTTTAAAATAATTTTTTAGCTTCTTATTCTATCTTTTTAAAAGAAAAGACAGAGGAAAAAAAAAAAAAATAAAGAGAAACATATGAAAGGATAGAGGAAAAGATGAAAAATCAAAAGAATACAATGTTCGTATTCATAGCTCAAAGTTTGCTTCAATAGAGCAGACTGTCCGTAGATTAAACAGGGAACTTAGTTACATTTCCCTGGATTCAACACATAGCACAGCATTCTTGCTAGCGTAAAGGTCGGGGAACACATGCTCGAGCTCGCATCCCCCCTCTACACGAACCAAAATACAACCACTCTGTCGTGGCTCGCTCTCTCTCAAAACAAACGTGCACTGGCCCACGGCCGTATATATGCGCAAGAACCATTCAGCCACATTTCTCTTTTTCCATTTCTCTCTATCTCCCTTTCTCTCTCTCCAAACACGTGGACCGGTCGTGTGTATGTACCAGGCTGGGCCCCGCGCGCGAATCATTCGGCCATGCAGTCAGCCTTCTTTAAGCTATATGTACGTCAATGACTTGACAAAATGAATATACGGAATGAAATTGGTGAACATTTGGCGATCATTGGGACGCTAAGTGTTCACTGACTTATTTTATTCAAAACTGCCTCTTTCTGTGGCAAATTTGACTCAAACTTGATTTTGTTACAAAATTATTATTATTATTCTGACAAGTTTGTGCAGAATAACTCGGTGAACACTTGGCGCCCCATTGGGTTATGTGCATAAAATGTCATTTCACGTAGTGCCATCATTTCTAAATTAAAACTCATTAATCTGAGTTTGGGCATGAGGGAGGCGCAGATTTTATAGTGTGCAACTGACCAAGGGACATCACCACCCAGCAACTCTTTTCAGAAACATACAATACCTGTATCTACCTATAATACTTAGAAATTCACAAAATTTGAACTCTCCAACAATGACCTCAAATGATCCCCCTGGGTGACCTTTGACTTCAAATTATTGAAGACATGTTGTAATTCTTTACCCAAACACCATTACTCAATCTTAGGAACAGGAATATCCATAACAATAGTGCAAAGTAAAATTTCAAGTGTATTGAACCACGCCCTGCAATATATAACCTTGTCTTTCTTCCCAAGGATTACAGCTTGTACATGAAGTTTCATGAAGACTGCAAATGTTAACAATTTTCCTCACTGAACAGTTCTGGACTTCAAAATAATCAAACTCAATCACTCAATTCACCTTAGTTGACCTTTTACCTCAAATATTGCCTTCGACCTTCTACATGTATGATACTTAACAATGCCTGTGTCCAAATATACTTCAGGATAAATATTTGGAAATTAGACATGTATCAAAATAACCACAGGTTAAGTTTTTGAAAATAATTAACACAGATTAACACAGATCGTTTTCAGCTGTGATTTTTCACCTTATTATCTTTGGTACATGGTAATTATTATCCGTTGTGTCAAAGTTTCACAGAATATGGCTATACACATTAAATGAGCACAATTCAAAATCTGGGATCTGTATTAGGTCCAATGTTGTTTTTATTATATATTAATGATTTGCCCCGTTCATCTGATTACTTCAATTTCAGGCTATTTGCGGATGACTCCAATATTTTTCATTCTTTTCCTCCTGGGAAATCAACCATTGATTTGCTAGAAGTATCTGAAAATATGATGAATATTCTTCGATGGTGTGATGTAAATAAAATAACTATTAATGTAAAAAGACTAAATTCATGATCATTAAGCCGAGAAGGAAAAGAATAAATGTCAATGGCTTAGTTCATCTAAAAGATGTTCCAGTTGATGAAGTGAACACTGCGCTTTTTGTTGGAATATATTTGAGTTGGGGTGAACATATTAATAATCATTGCATCATGCTTCGTAAAAAAGTAGGAATTTTATTCAGACTAAGACACTTTGTACCGAAAAGAGTACTCTTATTACTTTACCATTCCTTTTTACAATCCCATATATCTTATGGCCTTGAAGTCTGGGGATCTGCGCCTACAAGGTTAATTTACAAAATTGTCATCTTACAAAAGATGGCGATACGAGCAATAACTTTTAGTAGCAGATTGACCCCTTCATCACCCTTGTTTCATTCTTTGGCTGTTTCAGATGTTTTTAAGCTGTACAAACATTTGGTAGCAACTTTCATTTTCAAATAAGAAGACAGTTACCACACTCAGTGTATGAATACTTCAAGTGTTTTGAAAATTGTTATGATACGAGACAAAAAGGAAACAAGTGTCTTATTCCTAAAGTAAGAACTGAACATGGTAAGACATCAATTGCATTTATGTGGTCTAAAATATGGAATGCCTTACCCCTAGAAATGAAAAATATCAATACTGTAAAGCATTTTAAGTACATGCATAACAAATACTTATGTAATTATGTGTAGATTTTATTTTTATATTGATTTGCCACTTGTTTGTTTACTTTTGTTTCTTTTATGCCGTTTTAAGTTCTCAGTCTGCTATAAATATGCTAATTCATCAATTATTTAGTATAGGCGTGAAGTAGCCTCATTTTAATACACGTACAGTAGGTAATAGTTTGTGTTTGATTGCACTTGAGTCTTGACATGTAATCATAAGATTTTTTTGTTTGATTACAATTAAGTCTTGACATACTATATGGGTAATTTCACCAGGTTGGGACACACTTGAAAATTTTGGATGAAAAAGCTTGTATCATTGAAAATATCAGTAGAATCAATGCAGTTATCTTATGTAATATTAAGATTAGGGTAATCAATCATTTCATATATTTCTCTCCATGTGTACACATGATTTATTCTAAAAATACCTTAAAAACCTATAAATCTGACGTAACATTGACACGGTGACGGTGTCAATGTTACATCAGAATTTTGGCTTGTCAAGTTTCTCTTTGTTTTTCCTATAACTAACAACTTAAACTTAGCTTATCTGACTCAATATGAACACTATCTAAAACACCTGCTTTGATGATATCCAGCACCTTTGTACAAGAGATTTTTTTCGTCATCACTCTCATTTTATACTTTTCTCATCTTTCTGCTCTTTGTGTACCCCAATATCTGGAGAAATTACTTTTTTTTTCTGTCCAGATGTATCCTCAAGACAACACATACAAAATGTTTCTAAATCATGCGAAACAAAATAAAAATATTTTCATCTACATCGTTTAGATTTTTCATGTCACACCACAAAGTGGAAAATGTTAAGTCAGAGATTTTATTTTAGAAAATCCACATAAACCCCTGGAATTTAAACATATTAATTATGTAGAAGAGAGAGGATTCTACCTGAAAACCACTTAAGTTTGATGGATAATCCTGTGACTGGACCACAAATTACATACTAATCAGCATGTGTGTGCTGACGTAACATTGACACTGTGTCAGTGTTACGTGAGCATTCAAATTTTGTTTGAAACAAGTTTTTCACCATATTATGATATCAATTATGAAGGATAAAGGTTTCATCTGTTGTCGAAGCATGTATTGTAAATATTTATACTTAATATGTCCCTAACTGTTGGTTACATTCCAGAAAAACAAAGGAAATGTGTTTTTCATGACGTAACACTGACACCGCGTCAATGTTACGTCAGAGGCGACACTTTTAATCATATCTTTGTGATAGCTTAACTTTCCTGACTGAAAACAACTTAAAATATTTAAATACTCGGATATGAATATTTTATGAAATAAAAACAAGAAAACCTGATAATTTTAATGATACAAGCCATGTCACACAAATGTGTCCCAACCTGATGAAATGACCCATATATATCATATTTAGCTTGATGTGTACACAAACAATCTATAGTACTTATTTTGTATAAAGGGTCCTACGCCCTACTAGCTTTCTTGCTATTTCTGTAGGGTCCTTTTACCAACCTAGTTATGTCATATTATTGTATGTTGTAACTTGTTACTCTATTAACCTTGTTTGCTGGTGGTAATAAAGTCATTCATTCATTCATTCATTCTTTACCCCAATTTCCTCAAAGATTTAATCTAACCCAGATCTGTGTCCAGTGCTTTGTTTGGGAGTTTCAGCAAGATTTAGTCAATTTGCTGTATTAAAAGATGATTCCAAAACCTATAACATATTCTGTTCCTATTACAACATAATCAACCATTCTGGAAAACTTGGAGACACGATGATCTTGTAAGACCAGCACTCGACCTACGCTAAACCTTGTCTATAAAGAGTTTGGGGTAATAAGTACAATTTTGCAGAACTCGAAGTCATATTTAAGTCAAACTTTCCCTACAGAAGTCATATCAATTTTTTGACCAAACTATGCAACACTTTGTTTTTTATATTTCCTTAGTCGAACTGGTTTCTGTGGTCCCAACAGATTCTAATTATGCAAAGTTAACTGTACTTTGGTAATAAGAGAAATATTAAATAAACACTTAATAAATAATAATACAGACCTTTGTCCGAAATTGATTCCACATTATCTTTTTTATACAATAACCCTTCAGCACAAGGTTAAGGATAATGGAATTCAGATTCATTTTAAGAACTTCATGTGCCTCTGCTCTAGGCCCTAGCGCTCGACTTCTTTCATCTTCTGGATAATCACTTTATCTCCTCCTAGTCATGAATACAAAATAGTTGAGATATGGTGATAACAAAAGGTTAAAAAAAAATCAGTTGATGGCTCAAACTGTCCTAAACCAGAGTAAAAAGCCTCTAATTACATGTTAATTGAACTCTTTGACATTTGACCTTACACCTTTTAACCCAAAAGTCTGATCGCTTTATCTCCTCTAGTCATGAATACGAAAGAGTTGAGATATGGTGATAACAAAGGTAAAACAAGATGAATGCGACTGCGTCTCCTATATGCCTCCGCCTAAATTCAGTTGATGGCTCAAACTGTTCTAGAAATATTTGATAACGAGGCTAAAAACCAGTAATTTCATGTAAATTGACCTCTGTGACCTCTGACCTTTGACCTACTTACCCCAAAATCTAATCAGTTCATCTTTCTATGGGGATGCATACAGGTACCAAGTTTGAAGTTCTCACCTCAGATAGTTCTTGAGATATCGCGGTAACGGTGCTAAAAACCAAGAATTTCATGTAATTTCATGTAAATTGACCTCTGTGACCTCTGACCTCCTAACCCCAAAATCTAATCAGTTCATCTTCGTTTAGGGATACATACTAGTACGAAGTTTGAAGTTCTTACCTCAAACAGTTCTTGAGATATCGCGGTAACGGTGCTAAAAAACCAAGAATTTCATGTAATTTCATGTAAATTGACCTCTGTGACCTCTGACCTTTGACCTACTTACCCCAAAATCTAATCAGTTCATCTTCGTATGGGGATACATACTAGTACCAAGTTTGAGGTTCCTACCTCAAATGATTCTTCAGATATCGCGGTAACGAGAAGTGGGACAGACGGACGCACGGAAAACCCGAAAACATAATGCCTCCGCCACCCACCTTCGGTGGGCGGAGGCATAAAAACATTGATTTCACATACACTATGACCTGTCACCTTTGACCTACATGAATAAAAATCTAATCAGTTTGTCTCATTATGGTGATGCATTAGCTCCAAGTTTGAAGTTAATGGATCAAATGGTTCTTTAGATATCACGTTAAGGCTAAAACCTGCATTTCAGAAATTGGCCTCTGTGACCTTGACCTTTGACCTACGTACCCCAAAACCTAGTCAGATCGTCTTCCTATGGTGATACTTACTAGCACGAAGATGGAAGTTCATACCTTATGTGGTTCTTAAGTTATCGCTAGAACAAGAAAGCGAGACTGACGGACGGACGGACAACCCGAAAACATAATGCCTCCGGCACCACCTTCGGTGGGCGGAGGCATAAAGAGCAACCCTAAACTAGATGAATCTCCGACCACGCGCGGTCGGAATTTATGCCTCCGCCATCATCAGATTGGCAATGTATGGCATACATGTACACTTTAACAAGGATTGGTCCATCAAAATTACAAATCTTTTCATTTCAAAAGCACAGGAGACAGAAAATTTATTGCATTTTATTTTCAGATAAAAAACTTAATTACCATTGATGACTTACAATCATCAAATACACCAAGGAAATTGATATTTTTTAGCAAATAGACCACTGTCCCCTTGAAATTTCTAAAATAGGTAGGCCTAGACTGCATACATCACAAACCATTTTTATGTATATAATGACCTCTATGACCTTTAAACTTTGACCTTGAGATCCCCTAAAATCTAATCAGTTCATTGTCCCTCACATATGCACACGTGGGCCAAGGTAGAGGCTGATCTGTCAAACAACTGAAGTTATTGCAAGAACGAACCATTTTACGTACATAATGACGCCTCTGACCTTTGACCTTTGGACCCTAAAATCTAATCAGTTCATCGTCCCTCCCATATGCAAACGTGGGCCAGGTTAGAAGCTGATCTGTCAAACAGTTCTTCAGTTATTGCGAGAACTAACCATTTTTATGTACATAATGACCTTTATGACTTTTGACCTTTGACCTAGAGACCCCAAAATCTAATCAGTTCACCGTCCCTCCCATATGCATACATGAGCCAAGATATAAACTGATTCGCCAAACGGTTTTGAAGTTATCGCGAGAACGAACCATTTTTATGTATATAATGACCTCTATGACCTTTGACCTTGAGACCCCAAAATCTAATCAGTTCATCGTCCCATATGCATACATGGGCCAAGTTACAAACTGATCCGCCAAACGGTTTTGAAGTTATCGCGAGAATGAAAAGGGGACGGACGGACGGACGACCCAAAAACATAAAAATGTTGACATTGGCATATTTAAAGAAAAGTGGTGCCTATGTCTCACCCCTAACATGCAGGCAAGACAATAATCAATTCTTATCTCGTGCATTAATCATGTTTCATTTGAATTCTTCCAAGTTTGATTTCTTTTCCAAGTTGACATTGCCATCATAGTCTGTATATCCCATCAAATAGCTGTAATGGTTAGGACTGACAAAACCCCGAGGATCAACTAACACTGGTTTGTTATGGATTAAGAAGGACGATATGGCATTGGTGACTGTGGGTAGGCTCACATCGCTCTGTTTGAATTCTGTCTTCAGGTTCCTCAGAAAGAGATCAAAAGTGTATGCAGTGTAGGTGTTGGATGTGTGGTTGTAGTACAGTTGAGTTACATATCCTTTGGTGAACCAATGCAGAATAATTGGTGTGAAGATCATTAATGATGAAATGCCACCTGCTACATAAGTCATCACACCACTATCATTAGATATGACAAGCGTAGCGATTAATCCAGTACTTATGATGCTAGTTGACAAGGAAAAGAACTTGACGAGGCAGACCATTTTAGTGAGGGGTCCATTGTAAATCAGTCTGTCTCCATTTTGTTCTTGCTTGATTTCTCCCTTCAGAGGATTGCAGCTCGTAGATAACTCCCTTCCTGTTCCAGGACATACAAGTTTGCTCAACAAAGAGTTTTGTTGCAAATTGGAAAACGATCTCACCTGTGTATAGAAAAAAAAACAAAAAAACTACCAGGTACATGAAGTATTCACAAAGGATATTCACAAAACGGGAAAACCTTTACCCCAATTTTTAGGGGCCATCTGGCAACCCATCCAACAGAACATTTTGTTAGTTTTTGTCTTTTGACATTTTGTATAATCACACAACTTCCTTCTGATGTCTGGTGCATATGTTAGATGGAGTGAAATCCAGTAGCTACACTTAGACTGAAGCTATTTTATGAAAGACAAGGATAGTCGAAGCAACTTTAGGGGTCAAATCGGATATATATGCAAAATGGG
>CM046866.1:22604049-22656112 GCA_025617745.1 Heliocidaris erythrogramma
GTCAAGTAATGGGAATTCTCCAGACCCAGAGGAAGACAAACTGGCAACTTGTCATGACTATGATATAATGTAATGGCTACAATATATGTAATTAACATGTGTGTACATGTATAGTGTTTCATTTCATATAAATTTCTTCTTGTCTTTTACAAATAAACTGATTTCTTTTCCCAAGTTATATTGATGGCAACATGTTATTACAAAATATGAAAGTTCTAGCGTTGGTGTGTAAATAATAGATGTACCGTAAAGGCGAATCCCCTTTATCTCAGCCTAATGTTCAAATCGCTTTAACGCTTTTTTATTACGGTATGACGAAATAAAACCATATTGTTGAGATTCGCCTTTCCATAGGATCTAGACGTATATATGTAAATATCTTTTAAAATCCTACGGAAAGGGCAATCGTATACAAAGCGGTTTATTTCGTCACAATAGAAAAACGATAAGCAAATTTGAACGTACGTTAAGTCGAATTTGTACAATGTGGTGACAAAGCAAATTCCCCCTTACAGCAGATCTAGTATGATATAGGGATATGGATAAAGGTCTTTGACCGAAACGTCAGTCCCAATTTAATGGCTCCTACAGTGTTTTTATGTGAATCCGGAGTATTTACTCTTTCTTCGATATCTATTATTTACAGACCAACGAAGAAATTTCATGTTTTGTTTACTATAGATATTAGATATATATATTTATATATATATCTATATGTACACGCACATAGTAAAGTCAGTGTTATGCTTTGGAATATTAGAAATAGATGAATTTGAAAAATAAAAAGAGTAGAAAAATTCAAATTTTTGCCAAAGGGCATCAGGAAATTATGAAATTATTTTGAATAGCATCTGACATAGCAATGCAGTGCACTAAGAAATGATGCTCGCGCACCAAAGCAGAAGAGTAGTATATGTACAAAGAAAAAACAAGAAAAAAAAAAGTAAAGAAGAAAGAATAAGAGGAAAGAGAAAGAGAAAGGATAGAAGAAGATCTACAAGGAGCAAAGACAAAAAACGTAAGATAAAAAGTAGAAGAAAAGAAAACGAGAGGAGTGAAAAAGATAACGAGAGGAGTGAAAAGATAGGGGAGAGAGAGTAGACACATATAGGGAGAGAGAATAAGGGAAGAAGGGCGAGGGGTTTGGGGGGGGGGATAGGAAAACAATGGCAAATAGCCCCCTCATTTTGGACACTTGTTAGAATGACCTTTAAAGAGATGCAATATCGATTTAAAGAAGTAACAATTGAAGCTGATAATTGGAAAATAAATATCACAATGAAACCTTTATATAATCTTTAAAGAACCAAAATATTTTGTTTTGGTCTTTGTGCTTTTCTGGTGCTGTACTGGTGTTCTTTACCAGTTGCTTTGCTTTAAATAATTCAGTCAAAAGTTACATCATGTAACAATTGGTAACTTGGGGCCTCCCTCGTGGAAGCAAAAAACTTTAGTTAATATTCATTATGCTTTTTGTTTTTCACCTGGTCCCAACGGTTAAATAAAGTAATTTTATTTTTTGGCAAGTTGTTTATGAATAATCAAGTGAAGAAAGATTTTGGAGATTGAAGTCTTGTATAAAAAGTCCCAAATATCAACGGGGACATCCATGTAGACCATCAGCCTATGAACCTAAGAAAAGTTGTCAGAAAATTCTCGAGACAGACATGTAGGTCTTGGGTCTGTTGGTCTCGTCAACCCTCAGAACCTTTTCAGAAGGCTGTAGGACCAACATGTCGGCCTTGTGGGGTGTCAGTTTTATGGGCCGTCGCTGTAGGCACATCAACACACAATGAGGGAGAAAAAAATTCTAGGGATTTTGATTTCAATTGCATTTTATTTATCGATCATAACATTACTATTTTATTCTCTTTTTATTTAGTTCTGTAGATTTTTTATCTCTGAATCATTGTTCATATTGAACGAGTGATAAATGAAAATTCTACAGAGTAAGCTTGATCGGTGGTGGCATGGCCCGGAAGAGAAGTATGCATTTTGACCATAAAGGATCTGCCCCTTTGTTGATTGTGCCCCCCCCCCTTTTAGAATCAAAACTGTTTATTTTTGCTTTGTCAGAATTTATGGAGGGAAACTGGACCCCCATAACCCCACCCCCCCCCCCCCCCCAACTGAGCGACTTTTGAGAAGCTGGCAAGACCAAAATAATACGGGTCTACATTTTCCAAAAGTTGACAAACCTGCATTTGTGTGCCCCCCCCCCCCCCCTTATATTATGAGTTTTTGAGACACTGATCTAAAACTAATATTTATTATTTATGGCCTTATTGTGTGTGTTTCATAATAATAATTGTGGCAACAAATTCTTTGTACTGTAATTTACAGCATGTATACTTCACAGAACGACACATTTTTTAAATCTATACAAGTTATGATGCCCTCTGGTTGTACATGTATATTCAAATGTTGAATTCCATGCAAGGCCGTACGCAGAAATTTTTTCCTGGGGGGGGCAAGATGATCGCTTTTTATTATTGGATCATTTAAAAGTCTAAAACCCTATTAAAAAAAAAGTATGATTTTGAAATTTCTGGGGGGGCAACTGCCCCCCCTGCCCCCCCCCCCCCCCCCCCCCCCCCCCCCCCCCGCTGCGTACGGCCTTGATTCCATGATTTGGATATCATTCTCTAGGAATACAGTGTACAAGTCATGTACGTAAATTTGTCAGAATAAAAATTCACATTTTTCATACTGTTTGTCCGATTTTGTTCAAAATTTCACCAATCGGCTTCTCTGATTTTTAGACCAACTTAAAGGGAAAGTCCACCCGGTATTAAGTTGATTTGAATAAGAGAATCAGATTAGTGAGAGTTGAGCAAAGTCTTGTAAGAAACTCTATTGAAGGTATTACTGAATATTTTCTTTAGAGAAAATGAAAATTAATGATTTTTGGGGTACAGGGCAAATAGAAGAGGAGCTCGCAATAAACATTGGAGTTGCCAATTTGATTGATTAAAAATTCATAACTTCCTTATTTTTATCGTATTTGGCTCAAACCTTTACTGATATGTTCCTCTAATTTTTCTGCTTCTTTAAAGATCACATTACAAGAAAATCACAAATATGGCAATTAATGTATCACTAGAAACTGGGAAGCTTACAGATGGCAATCGTATAAGTTTTATGTCAACTGCGTATCTGATGGTTATAAAAACAACATAAATAAAAGCTCTTCTAAGCATCTGGAATATTTGAGGATTCGCCAGAAATACAGTGATGTTTTGATGTCGTCACACTAGGGATCGATCCTGCTTAAGCAGACGACGTCCTATAATGAATGAACGTAATTGCAATGCAATTATTTATCAAATTATAAAGAGTTATTTCACACCATTCTAAAAGGGAAAGTGAAACTGATTCTGATAACTAAAACAGTTTGATTGTAAATACACAGGAGATGGAATTTTCTTGTAATGTGATCTTTAAAACCAACTTGTAATCGGGGGGGGGGGGGGGGGAGGGGGCTTCCCCTACAACGTTGGATTTCCCTTTAATAAACTTATATCTTCACAATTGAAGGTTTTCGGTAACACCATGCGGGAGCCTCTGTGAAAAGGCTGTTGACATATACTTTCGTGAAAAAGAACCCACTTATGGGGCATTTAGAGGAATTCAGGAGAGGTGAGAGGAAAGGAAAGAGATGGAAATGGAATGAAATTAAATTAATTTTGGGTTTTTGTTTTCGGTGTTTGTACACCCAAAATTAAGTGAAATGGAAAGGGGAAAGAAGAAAAAGGAGGAAGGAGTGATTGAGATCAGGAAAGTTCTGAGCAAGTCAGAGAAGTTTGGAGAGAGTAGTTCTGAAAGAGAGTTTCCGAACTACGGTAATCTTTTGGTAAAAGAGTATGTCTCGACGCATTTCGAACAGTGTGCTCTGTTCATCATCGTCGGGAGATTAACTCGAGAAAAACTGCAGTGCGGCGAGTATTTATGCAGTTGTGCGGACCAAGATACCTTTACCATGCGAGCGTGTGTTGGATCATTAAATGTATGGGGATTTATTCCACATATTTTAAATCGACAGTCATGCGACATTGAGAAACGAGATTAATGCGACTGCGTCTCCTAATATGCCTCCGCCTAAATTCAATTGATGGTTCAAACTGTTCTTGAAATATTGTGATAACCAGAACAAACAGCCTCTACATGTTAATTGACTTCTTTGACATTTGACCTTGCACCTTAGAACCCAAAAGTCTGTCACTTTATCTCCTGGTCATGAATACAAAATAGTTGAGATGTGGTGGTAACAAAGAACTTAGAACTTTGGTGTGGGGGCTGATAACAATGCACTTTTTGTGATAAAAGTGAAGAAAATATCATTGCTTCTGTCAGTACACAAAAGTTCCACCAGGTCTGACCACGCTAGAAAACCCCTCCTGGCAAATAAAACTGGTGTCCAGTCTGCCAATTTCTTGTAGTATATACATGTAGATGCCATATACAATTCTCGCTACCCCAAATACGCAATTTCGCCAACAGATGGCGTTGGTCGACAAGTGTTTGTCTTTTTGCATTGAAAATGTACACAGGTATTACAAAAGTCCTCGCGTTTGAGTATAAATTAACCGACATGTTTGAAAAGATACCATGATTTATTGAGACAATTGGTTGCATTTTCAAAATTTGAGTGGTTTATGTCCTGCGATCCAAAAATTAAGCATTTTAGCACTAATTTTATTCATAAGCCGTAGTATTTCTATACGGACCGGAAGTGAAGTTAACGAAGATGCGGACCATTTCCATGCATAATATTGCCCTCTACGTCGAAAATTGCATATTTGAGATACCGAGAATTATTATTACAAAGAACATGGTTTGAGACATGAACGAATAGAACATAAATATGGAATACTTATGATATACTGACTAAAACAAAGAATATCAGAAAGAGAAGATGACAGAAATTGAAAAGGAAAATAAGGAAATTAAGAAATTGAATGACAAAAACTGAAAAAGAGAGGAAAGATCAAAACAAAGAAAACGTGAGGGAGAAAGAAATAGATGAATCTTTGACCGCGCGCCAAATTGGAAGTGTATGGCATACATATACACTCTAAAAAGGATTGGTCCAACAAAATTACAAATCTTTTCACTTAAAAAGCACAGGAGACAGAAAATTGATTTCATTTCATTTCCATCCCGTACAAATAAAAAACTTACCATTGATGACTTACAATCATCAAATACACCAAGGAAATAGATATTTTATAGCAAATAGACCACTGTCCCCTTGAAATTTCTAAAATAGGTAGGCCTAGACTCCATACATCATGAACCATTTTCATGTATACAATGACCTCTATGACCTTTGAACTTAAAACCCTAAAATCTAATCTGTTCATCGTCCCTCACATATGCATACATGGGCCAAGTTAGAAGCTGATAAAAAAAAAAAACGTTTTGAAGTTATCGCCAAACGAACCATTTTTATGTACATAATGAACTCTGTGACCTTTGACCTTGAGACCCCAAAATCTAATCAGTTCATCGTCCTTCCCATATGCATACATGGGCAAAGTTAGAAGCTGATCAAAAAACGGTTTTGAAGTTATCGCGAGAACGAACCATTTTTATGTACATAATGACCTCTGTGACCTTTGACCTAATCAGTTCATCGTCCCTCCCATATGCATGCATGGGCCAAGTTAGAAACTGATAAAAAAAAAACGGTTTTGAAGTTATCGCAAGAACGAAAAGGGGACGGACGACCCCAAAACATAATGCCTCCGGCACCACCAATGGTGGGCGGAGGCATAAAAATTTACAAAAGAATGAAGACAAATAATAAGTCGGTAGATAAAATGAGAAAATGACTGAATCAGGGAGTGGAAGAGAATCTCCCTGACTGAATGCTACAAAATAATTTTTAAAAAATAAAATTATTGAGTTTTAAAATAATTTTTTAGCTTCTTATTCTATCTTTTTAAAAGAAAAGACAGAGGAAAAAAAAAAAAAATAAAGAGAAACATATGAAAGGATAGAGGATAGAGGAAAAGATGAAAAATCAAAAGAATACAATGTTCGTATTCATAGCTCAAAGTTTGCTTCAATAGAGCAGACTGTCCGTAGATTAAACAGGGAACTTAGTTACATTTCCCTGGATTCAACACATAGCACAGCATTCTTGCTAGCGTAAAGGTCGGGGAACACATGCTCGAGCTCGCATCCCCCCTCTACACGAACCAAAATACAACCACTCTGTCGTGGCTCGCTCTCTCTCAAAACAAACGTGCACTGGCCCACGGCCGTATATATGCGCAAGAACCATTCAGCCACATTTCTCTTTTTCCATTTCTCTCTATCTCCCTTTCTCTCTCTCCAAACACGTGGACCGGTCGTGTGTATGTACCAGGCTGGGCCCCGCGCGCGAATCATTCGGCCATGCAGTCAGCCTTCTTTAAGCTATATGTACGTCAATGACTTGACAAAATGAATATACGGAATGAAATTGGTGAACATTTGGCGATCATTGGGACGCTAAGTGTTCACTGACTTATTTTATTCAAAACTGCCTCTTTCTGTGGCAAATTTGACTCAAACTTGATTTTGTTACAAAATTATTATTATTATTCTGACAAGTTTGTGCAGAATAACTCGGTGAACACTTGGCGCCCCATTGGGTTATGTGCATAAAATGTCATTTCACGTAGTGCCATCATTTCTAAATTAAAACTCATTAATCTGAGTTTGGGCATGAGGGAGGCGCAGATTTTATAGTGTGCAACTGACCAAGGGACATCACCACCCAGCAACTCTTTTCAGAAACATACAATACCTGTATCTACCTATAATACTTAGAAATTCACAAAATTTGAACTGTCCAACAATGACCTCAAATGATCCCCCTGGGTGACCTTTGACTTCAAATTATTGAAGACATGTTGTAATTCTTTACCCAAACACCATTACTCAATCTTAGGAACAGGAATATCCATAACAATAGTGCAAAGTAAAATTTCAAGTGTATTGAACCACGCCCTGCAATATATAACCTTGTCTTTCTTCCCAAGGATTACAGCTTGTACATGAAGTTTCATGAAGACTGCAAATGTTAACAATTTTCCTCACTGAACAGTTCTGGACTTCAAAATAATCAAACTCAATCACTCAATTCACCTTAGTTGACCTTTTACCTCAAATATTGCCTTCGACCTTCTACATGTATGATACTTAACAATGCCTGTGTCCAAATATACTTCAGGATAAATATTTGGAAATTAGACATGTATCAAAATAACCACAGGTTAAGTTTTTGAAAATAATTAACACAGATTAACACAGATCGTTTTCAGCTGTGATTTTTCACCTTATTATCTTTGGTACATGGTAATTATTATCCGTTGTGTCAAAGTTTCACAGAATATGGCTATACACATTAAATGAGCACAATTCAAAATCTGGGATCTGTATTAGGTCCAATGTTGTTTTTATTATATATTAATGATTTGCCCCGTTCATCTGATTACTTCAATTTCAGGCTATTTGCGGATGACTCCAATATTTTTCATTCTTTTCCTCCTGGGAAATCAACCATTGATTTGCTAGAAGTATCTGAAAATATGATGAATATTCTTCGATGGTGTGATGTAAATAAAATAACTATTAATGTAAAAAGACTAAATTCATGATCATTAAGCCGAGAAGGAAAAGAATAAATGTCAATGGCTTAGTTCATCTAAAAGATGTTCCAGTTGATGAAGTGAACACTGCGCTTTTTGTTGGAATATATTTGAGTTGGGGTGAACATATTAATAATCATTGCATCATGCTTCGTAAAAAAGTAGGAATTTTATTCAGACTAAGACACTTTGTACCGAAAAGAGTACTCTTATTACTTTACCATTCCTTTTTACAATCCCATATATCTTATGGCCTTGAAGTCTGGGGATCTGCGCCTACAAGGTTAATTTACAAAATTGTCATCTTACAAAAGATGGCGATACGAGCAATAACTTTTAGTAGCAGATTGACCCCTTCATCACCCTTGTTTCATTCTTTGGCTGTTTCAGATGTTTTTAAGCTGTACAAACATTTGGTAGCAACTTTCATTTTCAAATAAGAAGACAGTTACCACACTCAGTGTATGAATACTTCAAGTGTTTTGAAAATTGTTATGATACGAGACAAAAAGGAAACAAGTGTCTTATTCCTAAAGTAAGAACTGAACATGGTAAGACATCAATTGCATTTATGTGGTCTAAAATATCGAATGCCTTACCCCTAGAAATGAAAAATATCAATACTGTAAAGCATTTTAAGTACATGCATAACAAATACTTATGTAATTATGTGTAGATTTTATTTTTATATTGATTTGCCACTTGTTTGTTTACTTTTGTTTCTTTTATGCCGTTTTAAGTTCTCAGTCTGCTATAAATATGCTAATTCATCAATTATTTAGTATAGGCGTGAAGTAGCCTCATTTTAATACACGTACAGTAGGTAATAGTTTGTGTTTGATTGCACTTGAGTCTTGACATGTAATCATAAGATTTTTTTGTTTGATTACAATTAAGTCTTGACATACTATATGGGTAATTTCACCAGGTTGGGACACACTTGAAAATTTTGGATGAAAAAGCTTGTATCATTGAAAATATCAGTAGAATCAATGCAGTTATCTTATGTAATATTAAGATTAGGGTAATCAATCATTTCATATATTTCTCTCCATGTGTACACATGATTTATTCTAAAAATACCTTAAAAACCTATAAATCTGACGTAACATTGACACGGTGACGGTGTCAATGTTACATCAGAATTTTGGCTTGTCAAGTTTCTCTTTGTTTTCCTATAACTAACAACAACTTAAACTTAGCTTATCTGACTCAATATGAACACTATCTAAAACACCTGCTTTGATGATATCCAGCACCTTTGTACAAGAGTTTTTTCGTCATCACTCTCATTTTATACTTTTCTCATCTTTCTGCTCTTTGTGTACCCCAATATCTGGAGAAATTACTTTTTTTTTCTGTCCAGATGTATCCTCAAGACAACACATACAAAATGTTTCTAAATCATGCGAAACAAAATAAAAATATTTTCATCTACATCGTTTAGATTTTTCATGTCACACCACAAAGTGGAAAATGTTAAGTCAGAGATTTTATTTTAGAAAATCCACATAAACCCCTGGAATTTAAACATATTAATTATGTAGAAGAGAGAGGATTCTACCTGAAAACCACTTAAGTTTGATGGATAATCCTGTGACTGGACCACAAATTACATACTAATCAGCATGTGTGTGCTGACGTAACATTGACACTGTGTCAGTGTTACGTGAGCATTCAAATTTTGTTTGAAACAAGTTTTTCACCATATTATGATATCAATTATGAAGGATAAAGGTTTCATCTGTTGTCGAAGCATGTATTGTAAATATTTATACTTAATATGTCCCTAACTGTTGGTTACATTCCAGAAAAACAAAGGAAATGTGTTTTTCATGACGTAACACTGACACCGCGTCAATGTTACGTCAGAGGCGACACTTTTAATCATATCTTTGTGATAGCTTAACTTTCCTGACTGAAAACAACTTAAAATATTTAAATACTCGGATATGAATATTTTATGAAATAAAAACAAGAAAACCTGATAATTTTAATGATACAAGCCATGTCACACAAATGTGTCCCAACCTGATGAAATGACCCATATATATCATATTTAGCTTGATGTGTACACAAACAATCTATAGTACTTATTTTGTATAAAGGGTCCTACGCCCTACTAGCTTTCTTGCTATTTCTGTAGGGTCCTTTTACCAACCTAGTTATGTCATATTATTGTATGTTGTAACTAGTTACTCTATTAACCTTGTTTGCTGGTGGTAATAAAGTCATTCATTCATTCATTCATTCTTTACCCCAATTTCCTCAAAGATTTAATCTAACCCAGATCTGTGTCCAGTGCTTTGTTTGGGAGTTTCAGCAAGATTTAGTCAATTTGCTGTATTAAAAGATGATTCCAAAACCTATAACATATTCTGTTCCTATTACAACATAATCAACCATTCTGGAAAACTTGGAGACACGATGATCTTGTAAGACCAGCACTCGACCTACGCTAAACCTTGTCTATAAAGAGTTTGGGGTAATAAGTACAATTTTGCAGAACTCGAAGTCATATTTAAGTCAAACTTTCCCTACAGAAGTCATATCAATTTTTTGACCAAACTATGCAACACTTTGTTTTTTATATTTCCTTAGTCGAACTGGTTTCTGTGGTCCCAACAGATTCTAATTATGCAAAGTTAACTGTACTTTGGTAATAAGAGAAATATTAAATAAACACTTAATAAATAATAATACAGACCTTTGTCCGAAATTGATTCCACATTATCTTTTTTATACAATAACCCTTCAGCACAAGGTTAAGGATAATGGAATTCAGATTCATTTTAAGAACTTCATGTGCCTCTGCTCTAGGCCCTAGCGCTCGACTTCTTTCATCTTCTGGATAATCACTTTATCTCCTCCTAGTCATGAATACAAAATAGTTGAGATATGGTGATAACAAAAGGTTAAAAAAAAATCAGTTGATGGCTCAAACTGTCCTAAACCAGAGTAAAAAGCCTCTAATTACATGTTAATTGAACTCTTTGACATTTGACCTTACACCTTTTAACCCAAAAGTCTGATCGCTTTATCTCCTCTAGTCATGAATACGAAAGAGTTGAGATATGGTGATAACAAAGGTAAAACAAGATGAATGCGACTGCGTCTCCTATATGCCTCCGCCTAAATTCAGTTGATGGCTCAAACTGTTCTAGAAATATTTGATAACGAGGCTAAAAACCAGTAATTTCATGTAAATTGACCTCTGTGACCTCTGACCTTTGACCTACTTACCCCAAAATCTAATCAGTTCATCTTTCTATGGGGATGCATACAGGTACCAAGTTTGAAGTTCTCACCTCAGATAGTTCTTGAGATATCGCGGTAACGGTGCTAAAAACCAAGAATTTCATGTAATTTCATGTAAATTGACCTCTGTGACCTCTGACCTCCTAACCCCAAAATCTAATCAGTTCATCTTCGTTTAGGGATACATACTAGTACGAAGTTTGAAGTTCTTACCTCAAACAGTTCTTGAGATATCGCGGTAACGGTGCTAAAAACCAAGAATTTCATGTAATTTCATGTAAATTGACCTCTGTGACCTCTGACCTTTGACCTACTTACCCCAAAATCTAATCAGTTCATCTTCGTATGGGGATACATACTAGTACCAAGTTTGAGGTTCCTACCTCAAATGATTCTTCAGATATCGCGGTAACGAGAAGTGGGACAGACGGACGCACGGAAAACCCGAAAACATAATGCCTCCGCCACCCACCTTCGGTGGGCGGAGGCATAAAAACATTGATTTCACATACACTATGACCTGTCACCTTTGACCTACATGAATAAAAATCTAATCAGTTTGTCTCATTATGGTGATGCATTAGCTCCAAGTTTGAAGTTAATGGATCAAATGGTTCTTGAGATATCACGTTAAGGCTAAAACCTGCATTTCAGAAATTGGCCTCTGTGACCTTGACCTTTGACCTACGTACCCCAAAACCTAGTCAGATCGTCTTCCTATGGTGATACTTACTAGCACGAAGATGGAAGTTCATACCTTATGTGGTTCTTAAGTTATCGCTAGAACAAGAAAGCGAGACTGACGGACGGACGGACAACCCGAAAACATAATGCCTCCGGCACCACCTTCGGTGGGCGGAGGCATAAAGAGCAACCCTAAACTAGATGAATCTCCGACCACGCGCGGTCGGAATTTATGCCTCCGCCATCATCAGATTGGCAATGTATGGCATACATGTACACTTTAACAAGGATTGGTCCATCAAAATTACAAATCTTTTCATTTCAAAAGCACAGGAGACAGAAAATTTATTGCATTTTATTTTCAGATAAAAAACTTAATTACCATTGATGACTTACAATCATCAAATACACCAAGGAAATTGATTTTTTAGCAAATAGACCACTGTCCCCTTGAAATTTCTAAAATAGGTAGGCCTAGACTGCATACATCACAAACCATTTTTATGTATATAATGACCTCTATGACCTTTAAACTTTGACCTTGAGATCCCCTAAAATCTAATCAGTTCATTGTCCCTCACATATGCACACGTGGGCCAAGGTAGAGGCTGATCTGTCAAACAACTGAAGTTATTGCAAGAACGAACCATTTTACGTACATAATGACGCCTCTGACCTTTGACCTTTGGACCCTAAAATCTAATCAGTTCATCGTCCCTCCCATATGCAAACGTGGGCCAGGTTAGAAGCTGATCTGTCAAACAGTTCTTCAGTTATTGCGAGAACTAACCATTTTTATGTACATAATGACCTTTATGACTTTTGACCTTTGACCTAGAGACCCCAAAATCTAATCAGTTCACCGTCCCTCCCATATGCATACATGAGCCAAGATATAAACTGATTCGCCAAACGGTTTTGAAGTTATCGCGAGAACGAACCATTTTTATGTATATAATGACCTCTATGACCTTTGACCTTGAGACCCCAAAATCTAATCAGTTCATCGTCCCATATGCATACATGGGCCAAGTTACAAACTGATCCGCCAAACGGTTTTGAAGTTATCGCGAGAATGAAAAGGGGACGGACGGACGGACGACCCAAAAACATAAAAATGTTGACATTGGCATATTTAAAGAAAAGTGGTGCCTATGTCTCACCCCTAACATGCAGGCAAGACAATAATCAATTCTTATCTCGTGCATTAATCATGTTTCATTTGAATTCTTCCAAGTTTGATTTCTTTTCCAAGTTGACATTGCCATCATAGTCTGTATATCCCATCAAATAGCTGTAATGGTTAGGACTGACAAAACCCCGAGGATCAACTAACACTGGTTTGTTATGGATTAAGAAGGACGATATGGCATTGGTGACTGTGGGTAGGCTCACATCGCTCTGTTTGAATTCTGTCTTCAGGTTCCTCAGAAAGAGATCAAAAGTGTATGCAGTGTAGGTGTTGGATGTGTGGTTGTAGTACAGTTGAGTTACATATCCTTTGGTGAACCAATGCAGAATAATTGGTGTGAAGATCATTAATGATGAAATGCCACCTGCTACATAGGTCATCACACCACTATCATTAGATATGACAAGCGTAGCGATTAATCCAGTACTTATGATGCTAGTTGACAAGGAAAAGAACTTGACGAGGCAGACCATTTTAGTGAGGGGTCCATTGTAAATCAGTCTGTCTCCATTTTGTTCTTGCTTGATTTCTCCCTTCAGAGGATTGCAGCTCGTAGATAACTCCCTTCCTGTTCCAGGACATACAAGTTTGCTCAACAAAGAGTTTTGTTGCAAATTGGAAAACGATCTCACCTGTGTATAGAAAAAAAAACAAAAAAAACTACCAGGTACATGAAGTATTCACAAAGGATATTCACAAAACGGGGAAAACCTTTACCCCAATTTTTAGGGGCCATCTGGCAACCCATCCAACAGAACATTTTGTTAGTTTTTGTCTTTTGACATTTTGTATAATCACACAACTTCCTTCTGATGTCTGGTGCATATGTTAGATGGAGTGAAATCCAGTAGCTACACTTAGACTGATAAGCTATTTTATGAAAGACAAGGATAGTCGAAGCAACTTTAGGGGTCAAATCGGATATATATGCAAAATGGGGCGACTATTTCTGGACAGGCTCCCAGACTATTACTACTACTAGATCTAACCAAAATTTGAGTCCCCGCTGTAGCTCCTACTCAACTTCCAATGTACAAGGTTACAATATTGCTTCCAAGCAATGCCCACATTAATTCTGCTTATCTCAAAAGGGTGCATTGAACGCTCCACACCGCATGGTGTGGAGTGTTCAACACACCCATTCAAGAAAAGCAGGGTGGTGGGGCTCTTCTTGAAGATTAACTAGACAGTCTTCCACATCAGTCGTTAATAATAAAATAAAATAAGGGCAATTCCACGGTAACAGAAGGACATTCAGACACATTTTACCAACTTGAAACCATAACTAAAAATTTTTTTGTAATGGTAGGACATTTCAAAGATGATGGATTAGATCAACTGCCTAAAAAGAAATTTGCATATTAATGATGTCGTCCTTCCGTTATCGACATCATTAATATGCAAATTTCATTACTGCTTGGCAATAACAGAATTTTTTTTTTTGAAAACAAGGGCAGTTGATCCAATCTTACATCTCTGATGTTTGAAATGTTCTACCAAAATTGGTAAAATGTGTCTCACATCCTTCCATTTCTGTGGAATTGCCCATTTTCTAACTGTCCAACTGGGGTGGTATTCTGAAAACTACATGTATGTTATCTTTTATGTTAAGGAAAACTTTGTTAATTGGCATAACAAAGTGAAATTGCACGCAATAAACACTAATCCTTGCGCAAGCACAGCCAACTTTGCGCAATCATTAACTATATGACTTGTCCTGAATTTGATTTGTTATGATAATTAACGTTTTACTAACAAAAGATAACATTGTTTTCAGAATACGGCCCCTGAACATTGAATTCAATTCGCATACATGTGTTTAAAAAGATAATGATTATAGATAGCATATGTCAGTGAATAAATTCTTCAGATGTTATCTAGACATTAAAAGATAATATCAATTTGCTTTGGCAAAATGAAATAAAAGATGCAGCATGTGTACCCCTAGTTTTTCTCCTTCAATTGTCTCTTTAATCAAATGAAATTCAATGTAAGATTTAAAGAATAAACGTGTATCTGATTAAAATCAGAGAAGTAAAATGGCGATTCATTTTTATTTGTATGAATTCCATACATAGTATACAAATGTTGACTGCTTTGAGGGGGCACGGTGAAAACTATGGCCCGAGGTGAGCTCGCAACTGTGCTATGCCCCTCGACTGTCGTCTCTAGCACAGTTGCGAGATCACAGAGGGCCATGGTTTTAACCGTGACACAAAAAAGAAGCAGTCAACATTTGTTTTATATACCGCATACTTCTTTAGCTTGAAGAAATTAATTTCAAAGATGAAATACGGTACCGTAAAGTAATTCTCATCGATTGGTCTTTAGAAATTTCGTTCAGTGTACATTGTATGGTGCCGGCCGCGTATCTAAATTGCCATAGCTAAGCGCGCATTGCATTGTATTGCATTGTACGCGCGAGCAGGAATATGCCTGGTCAATATTTTTCATGGTAGCACCCGGCAGTCCGTAGTGAATTTCATGATCGCAAATTTGACCAATCAGAGACCTAGATTCTTGACATGCGGTATATAAAAAGATATGCAAGACTAGGTAAAGCACCTTTACTTGACATTTTTGTTTCTTGTTATTTTTTTTATTTTGCGTATTAAAGTAGTCACTCGAAGAGTCTAAAGTGTTTTGAATTGCTGCAAAATTCATACCACATCGAAGGGAAAGCTTTACTGATTAGGTATAAAAACTTCCCAGGTCAAGATATGTTTTGGGACGGCATTAATCATCTTTCAAAAATGGTATTTGTGAGATCCAGATTTTCTGCCTTCAGCAGTCCTCCACAAGCTGGACAATAATGAGAGCTATGCTGACTAGACGCGCCGAAGGCATTGAAAACACACGCAAGAGACGCAATTTACTCATTGATTTTTCGAGACTTGGAGATCAAAATGTCGGTTGTAGACGAGGAAATTTAGCTCAATATGGACATAGAAATTGGAGAAGAAAGTGATTCAGTTTATAGCAACAGTGATGATGATGATGATGATGATAATGATGGGGAGGTTAGGGCTGTCTGACAGTCTGAGTGGTCTGATTATTCTCTCCAGAAATACGAAAGCGAAGAAATCAGTCACACTCACATTAGTACTATTAGGCAACGAAACGTGCGACACCAGCTCCGGACGCTCCCCGGGCATACAGGCCCTGAACTCAACTGCACAAGCCGCCAAAGTCGATTACTAAGCTGAAGTTGTCAAACTCGCGAAATTGGTTTATAGCCGATTATTGCTTCATAAAAGTTGAAATAATCACGCAGATATATTCTATAACGTTTCAAGCTGACACACTCCTGAATTTTTTGTTTTGTAGCATTCTTTATTGCATTCATTCGGGACAAATGAAAATCATACAACTTCATTTTTAGTTGATGTACAATAACACAATGTCAAAATGTATAAGAAAATTATACAGCTTTCAGAAATACATAATATAATGAAATATATCTACATAGTACATTCATATTAATCACACAGAATGAATGTTATAGATCATAGCTTTCCCCCACCCTCCCCCCTGGCCTATATTATTTTTTTGTTGTTGTTTTGTAGCAATCTTTATTGCATTCATTCAGTACCAATGAAAAATCATACATCTTCATTTTTAGTTCATGTACATAACATATCATAAGGACAGTCTTCAGTAATACTTATAAGTAAATATACATGTATAGTACACAGTGCACTCAAATTAATCATACCGAATGAATATTATAGATTAAAGCCTTCTCCTCCCCCTGAATAATTAACTGAAAGAGCGACAATAAATAGCACAAGAAACCAAACGTACTGTAGATTGTAGTAAACAAACTAGAGTACAGCTTTCGCGCAACCCATAGATCATAGCTGTCCAGGGTGCGACGTCACGATTCAGACCTCGCTACGACCGGTGTTTGGCTTGGTTTGGGGGTCTGAGAAGGGTCTCTAGAAATTACATTTTAAGCCTTTCCGGGATATTTATATGACTTTTCAGCACATCATTTGTGGTTTTCAAGTTGTAATCTTTCCATCCATGAATAATTTGTCACTAATTTTCAGTTGTCGTGATTTTTCTTCGAATGACTACTTTAAAGACTGATCTGCAAGGCTATGTAAAAATTCGTTTTATTTAATTTTCAATCTGTTTCAATTCAAACGACTGACGTGTAAGACTAGTTAACGCTAATAGCATTGATCTCTGCAGATTTTTTTCCGTAGAAATCAGTGGTTGGAAATTTGATGATGAAATACTAGATGATACAAAATCTATTGTTGAAAAATTCAATAATTATTTTTGTAGTATTGGTCCGAATCTGTCTGAGGGCATACCAAAATACCAAATTGTGATATATCTTCTTAAAAAAACCTAATCAGCAAAGTTTGTTTTTATTGCCAACAAGATGAATGCGACTGCGTCTCCTATATGCCTCCGCCTAAATTCAGTTGATGGCTCAAACTGTTCTAGAAATATTTGATAACGATCGAGGCTAAAAACTAGTAATTTCATGTAATTTCATGTAATTTCATGTAAAGTGACCTCTGACCTTTGACCTACTTACCCAAAAATCTAATCAGTTCATCTTCCTATAGGGAAACATACTAGTACCAAGTTTGAAGTTCTTACCTCAAACAGTTCTTGAGATATCGCGGTAACGGTGCTAAAAACCAAGAATTTCATGTAATTTCATGTAATTTCATGTAATTTCATGTAAATTGACCTCTGTGACCTCTGACCTTTGACCTACTTACCCCAAAATCTAATCAGCTCATCTTCGTATGGGGATACATACTAGTACCAAGTTTAAAGTTCTTACCTCAAACAGTTCTTGAGATATCGCGGTAACGGTGCTAAAAACCAAGAATTTCATGTAATTTCATGTAAATTGACCTCTGTGACCTCTGAACTTTGACCTACCTACCCCAAAATCTAATCCGCTCATCTTCCTATGGGGATACATACTAGTACCAAGTTTGAAATTCTTACCTCAAACAGTTCTTGAGATATCGCGGTAACGGTGCTAAAAACCAAGAATTTCATGTAATTTCATGTAAATTGACCTCTGTGACCTCTGACCTTTGACCTACTTACCCCAAAATCTAATCAGCTCATCTTCGTATGGGGATACATACTAGTACCAAGTTTAAAGTTCTTACCTCAAACAGTTCTTGAGATATCGCGGTAACGGTGCTAAAAACCAAGAATTTCATGTAATTTCATGTAAATTGACCTCTGTGACCTCTGAACTTTGACCTACCTACCCCAAAATCTAATCCGCTCATCTTCCTATGGGGATACATACTAGTACCAAGTTTGAAATTCTTACCTCAAACAGTTCTTGAGATATCGCGGTAAAGGTGCTAAAAACCAAGAATTTCATGTAATTTCATGTAAATTGACCTCTGTGACCTCTGACCTTTGACCTACTTACCCCAAAATCTAATCAGTTCATCTTCGTATGGGGATACATACTAGTACCAAGTTTGAGGTTCCTACCTCAAATGATTCTTCAGATATCGCGGTAACGAGAAGTGGGACGGACGGACGGACGCACGGACACACGGACGGACGGATGCACGGACGGACGGACAACCCGAAAACATAATGCCTCCGGCACCCACCTTCGGTTGGCGGAGGCATAACAAATGAAGGAGAGGTACTTAGTATTGTAAATTCTTTGAAGATTGGAAAAAGCCCTGGTTGTGATAATATCTCCAACAGTCTAGTTAAAAATGTATCAGCAGGAATAGTGCAGCCATTAGTCCATATTTTGAATCTGTCAATGGCATTGCACCCAGGAATATGAAAGTTGCAAAGGTTCTCCCTATTTTTAAGAAGCGTGACCCAAAATAGTTGATGAACTACCGACCCATTTCCCTATTAAAATTCGTGAAAAACCTATGTACTTGAGAACTGTAAAATTTCTCAACACGAGTAACATTTTTTCCAATTTTCAATTTGGCTTCCGTGAGAAACATACTACCACCCATGCTATACTACACTTTATCAATAAAGTTTCTAATGCTCTGGACAACCATATACAATATATTCTTGGATTACTCTAAGGCATTTGATACAGTAGATCATAAAATTTTATGTAAATTATTCCATTACGGGGTCAGGGGTGCAGCCTTGAATTGGCTCAGGAGCTATTTAGCCGACAGCAATTTGTATCCATCAATGGTTGTGCTTCAGTATTGCAAAATGCCAGCTATGGAGTCCCGCAAGGATCTCTTCTTGGTCCTCTTTTATTTATTCTTTATATAAATGATTTTTAATATTCTTCCTGTGTATTATCCTTTACTTTGTTTGCAGATGATATTGCTTTGAGGGACCTGACTTTACAAGCTTATCTTTTCTTAAAGGTCCCCTTTTATGAAATTCTAATTCTTGGCATTTTGGACATGATACTCATCTAAATTGAAAAATGACATCCGCTACCAATAAATACGTATCAAAATAATCCCCAGGTATTCATGTCCAAAACAGTCTGCTAAGCTCCGCCCCCTTTTAAACCCTGAATTCTCGTTCCGCGAGCATGACTGACGTGTGACTTCACAAACCGACATTGCCGATGCTTGTTTACAATATTGCATATATATCACATGTGCAAACTAACTTGCTGTTGTATATCCCACCTCGAAAACCACCTTTAAAGCGAAGTATGCCGCAACGCTGCGTAGTTGCAGGTTGCAGCAACACCACAAAGGAGGGTGTCAGTCTACATTTATTCCCTAAAGACCCAAATATAAGAAGGAAATGGACCGCAAAAGTAAAATTAACTCGTGCCCATTGGAAGGGCCGAGTGACCGCAGTGTTGTGTGCTCTGAGCACTTTTGTGCAGAGGACTTCGTCGATAGAACGGGGCTGCATGCGGCGTTTGGCATCAAGAAGAGGCCGTCCCTGAAACTGATTTTTGTTACCACCCTGAATGTAGTGAAAATGTAACAGGCAACTTTCAACCTACAACCCCGCCCCCTGGCAGGAAAAAGGGGTATACATCACTACAGTTACAGGTTGATTCCTACTTCTCTACCTTATACATGTAGTTCATTTGACAGAAAATCTATTTTCCAATGATTCCCTCTCTCTCTTTCACCATTTCTTCTCTTGTGCTTTCCCTCCCTTTCTCCCTCTTTATGCCCAAAATTCTCCACTTACACACATCTTCCCTCAACTTTTTATCTCTCCTTTTTTCCCCCAATGATTCCCTCTCTATTTCTTCCCTTGTGCTTTCCCTCCCTTTCTCCCTCTTTATGCCCAAAATTCTACACTTACACACATCTTCCCTCAACTTTTTTATCTCTCCCTTTTTCCCCAGTGATTCCCTCTCTTTTTCACTATTTCTTCTCTTGTGCTTTCTGTCTCCCTTTCTCCAATTACACACATCTCCTCTCAACTTTTTATCTCTCTTTTTTTTCTTTTTCCATTCTGCCAACTGTTGGTTTTGATCTCATTCACGCACTCACACCTTTCTTTTCAATTGTTAGTTTCATTCACGACAAGCCTTGCAGAGTAAACCTGTTTGAACTCTTCCAGAGATGACAAAAAATTCAATTTATTTGAAATATATCAATACTTCTGGAGAAATGTAGATAAAGATGTTGTATCCAGGAAATGATTGTCTTAGAACTGAACATCAAAAATTCAATAAAGGAGAATGCCCACCCCCCCCCCCCCCCCCAAAAAAAAAGACAACAAAACAAAACAAACTTGATTAGCTTCCAAAGTGTGTTTAATTAAACAACAAATGCCATAAAAAAATAACAGACCTCATATGCCATTAACAACAGAGTTATCATTCTTAACTGAGATACATGTATCTTTAAAACATCAATTACAAAAAATGCTCTGGGCAAATACTTAGATGTGACGAAACTCCCCTGATAGCAGAAAGTGGTAAAAATTATGATATTTACGTTGTGGTTTTCGTCTTTTTTATGTCCTGTAATTACGTCAATAAGACGACAACTTGCACCAACGCAAGACGTCAAGAGGACGTCTTATTTTGACATCATCTGTACACTTTAAAAACTGAAGTACTGTATAGCACTTTTTGAGGGCATGCATAGGGACTGCACTCAGAGTGCTATTGAATGCACTCAGAGTGCTATTGAATGCACTCAGAGTGCTATTGAATGCACACAGCGTGCTATTTCAGCACTTTCACGGGAGCTGGACCAGCTCCTTAAACTGCTAAACATTCATAAAAAAAATGATTTGGGCGAGCTTCGAACCAGGGTCCGCTGATCGAGAATTGCTGGCATTACCACTAGACTAACTCACATTGTACGATTTAGAGCAGATCATATTGTTACATAGTGAATTTACGACACCACATAGTTCATGTTATCTACTTGACTCCCATGACTAAACTGGATTGCAAGAAGTATTCGTTAGTCCATCGGTAACGTCAGCGCCTCTCAATCAGCGGAACCTGGTTCGAGGCTCGCCACGGTCAGAGTTTTTTTTTGCTGGTAAATTAGCACACTACAAGTGCTATAAACAGCATTTCAGGTGCAGTCACTATACATGCCCCTAAAAGTAGCACTTTAGTTTTTACAGTGTACAAGACGTAGAGATGACGTCAAAATAAGACGTCCTCTTGACGTCTTGCGTTGGTGCAAGTTGTCGTCTTATTGACGTAATTACAGGACGTAAAAAAGACGAAAACCACGACGTAAATATCACGTCATTTTTTAACACTTTCTGCTATCAGGGTCAGACCAGCTGCAGCTGGATTGTTTTGAGTCTGTGAACTCAGTTACCTAATTCCAATTTTATTTCTGACAGTGAAAATGAATATTCAAAATAAGCCTCCTAGACTCCTCTTTTCTTCCGATACTTGAACCAAAAACAGCAATTTAATAAGCCACTTCGGAGATGCAATCTGAGCATGAGCAGATAAAGGTCATCTGTACCAAATTCTAAAACCCACTGACACTAATATTCGATATGTGCTCATGAATGTCATGTAATCATTATTCAATTATGCACTAATGGTGCATTCCATGATATCCAGGTGGAAGTATTCTTTTTAAAGGGGGAAACAAAAGCTATTCATGAGGCACCTCTATCACTCCCAGAGTTATTTTTCTGAAGTGCACATAAAGGGGCCCTCCATGTCTAAAATATCTGTGGATATTTGGAGTCATTTGTACCATGCGCTAACCCCGAACTGGCTTATTTTTACCATATTGTCACAGTGTAGCACACCCTCATGTAATAAACCCAACTTTCAGGGAAACTGATATCCATGTATAGGAATTAAATATCATGAAAAGATAGAAATGACGTACTAGCATTTTTAACATTTCTTATAAACAGTACATGATAAATGTATATGTTATGTAAGCGTTATCAAGTTAACAACTAGACCAACATATATATGTACATAATTATTTATACAACAATCAATCAAATGAAAGAAGAAAAAAAATCTGTAGAAAAAAAAATGTCAATTTGAAAAGAAATATGATGTGAAGCAACAATAATGATGATCACATGAATGACCCGAGTAAATAAACGATCATGCGTGCTAGTCATTAGTACTCAGTATACTTTTTTTCTTTCAAATAATGAAACTTTGTGTAAATGTTTACACTGATGGAACAACAGTTCTGATACATAAATATTTTTAAAATGTTCAATTCTACTATCACCTTTGCATAATGTTGAGAATTGTGCATGTCATATCCAAGCCCCAGTAAAAACAATATGAGAATAATGGTTGCATAGCTTAAATTAAAGTTCCACAGAGCTGTCCTCCCTTTTGATTTTTTTGCAAAGGTTGAAAATATATATATACATACAGTTAACTTTGAAAAGAAAATACCCTGAAGAGGTAAAATGCAGGGAATATTTCCAATTTAATAAAATTATCTTTGAAAATCTTAGAACAGTAATAAAAATCTCAGTAATAAGGTGGAAGTAAAACATATATTTTTCTGTAAACATAGATCTTGACAAGGTGGGGGAAAAGATATCAACAGCAAAATTGTATGTAGGTCTACGCCTCTTTAAAGCCCCTGTATTCTTCTGATGGAAATGCTGGACGGATTCTTGTCACGGCACAAGATGGAAGAGGAACACGTACTGTACTGCCCTGCCCAGGAAACCCCAACACCATCTAACAAGCTGCCTATAGGCCACATGCCTGGCTTTCCTATAAAAGATTTTTTTTTAAAGAGTACAAAGGAAACTATGATTACACAACTTCAAAACAATGCACAGTGTAGTCTACGATGTAGGTGATAGTGAGGTAACTTTTACTTTGAACTTCACAAATAACCAATAGAAGATTAGCTAATAATCTAGTTGTAAACATCACAGTGTAAAATGTTGTGATGGGGAAAGAGGAAACAAACGTTAATCTGCACATAGGACAAGAAAATACATGTACACTGCAAATAGAATAATCTTCCTCTATTTACATTAAAGCTAAAACATTATTTTCTTTTATAGAATATCGTAATATTAATTTCATAAGGAGCCAAATTGGCATTTTGCATCTAAACTGCTTTATATAATACAGGAATACTGCAGTAAGGATTAAAACAAAAATATGGTGTACTCACTGATTTTCAGTTGCATCCTGCCTTGCCTGTCCGCCATACTGCTGCCGATACCGATAGTAAGCAGTTTCCATCACGTACCGGTTCAGACACACTGGATGAAACCCTGGGTACTCGGCGATGCAGTCAAGTTCAGCATCTTCAAATGAGTCCATCTTGGCAACAATCTGGTTCATCTGCTTACAGCAGACAGACTCTCTCACCACTGGCATTGGGACACAACCTCCACTGTAAGAACACCTGGAAATTGAAATAAATCAGTATAGATCATATCTATTGTCAACTATAACGGTACCTACACTTTCTTAGTGTAGCAGCACAAAGAAAACAAGCAAGATAACAGGAGCGCTAAGAGTTTTCTGGATATCAATGTTAGAATTTACTAGAATCAAACGCTACCACTCC
Organism: Heliocidaris erythrogramma; assembly: GCA_025617745.1. Lineage (NCBI taxonomy): Eukaryota > Metazoa > Echinodermata > Echinoidea > Camarodonta > Echinometridae > Heliocidaris > Heliocidaris erythrogramma. Next base: position 22,627,794 of record CM046866.1, read on the forward strand.
ATGCACCAGTAAAACTGCCCAAGCGCAAGCCCAGGCAGGGTCAGCAGGCGAACGACCAAACGGTGCAGCGTGTACCCCTGCGCACATCGAGCTCACTGCCTCGATCAGCGAAGTATCAGCTCAGCCTGTCGGGCAATTTGCAAGCGTAAACAAGATTCATAATACGTGGATATGCGTGAATTAAACTTTAATCGGTAATTTATTATCAAAAATGAATTACCAGTTGTTATTCCCAAGTCTCCCGTCGATATCCTCTCCGTTATTAAAATCAGGGACGTCTCTGTCATCATCAGAATCTTGCCCAGAATCCGACATGTCTGGCTCAAACATATACGGCCGGGCCCCTAATTCCTCTTCAATTTCTTCTGGGACTTGATGCTCCATATCAGATATATCTGATCCTGAATAAGTGTCCTCGCTGTCCGAAGAAGATGTCATCGTTGATGTAGGATTTTGTCTTTAAAAAGCTAAAATGAAGGGCTGAAATGGCACGAAGTCGAAGAGATCTACACGAAGTTCAATAGCCTACAACACACACACATCGATACTGATCCAGCTTGTGTGAGTCGAGCGTTCTGCATGTGACGTCACACAGTGTTATCGATCACTGGACCGATTTTCAAAAATTTTGGGGGGCATTCCCAGTTATTTTTTTATTTTCAAGTTTACAGATTAATGAATGTAATTCAGGTAATATGGTTGACAGATCTGGATTCACAGTAGAAAAGTCTATTAAATGAAGTTCCTTTGTAATTCCATAAAAGGGAACCTTTAAGGTCTCCTCGTCTTTCTATTTCACTTAAATGCATTTTATATGAACTTGTTCCTATTTATGTACTCTGTCACATATGTTATTTGTCAAAATTGTATTTGGAAGAAAGACAAATAAACTTGAACTTGAAACTTGAACAAGAACTTGGTTAATAGTGGATGAATTTCTATTCCTTAAATTATATTATAAACGACAGACGTGGAAGACTAGTTAACGCACCCCTTCAAGAAGAGTCCCCGCTTTTTCCAAAAGTGCGCGTTAGCGTGCCACTCTGTTCTCATTAATTCTAAACACAAGTCTAAACTTCATCTTCTTAATCTGGTCTCTGGATACTCCTCAACATTCCATCAGGAATCAAATGAGGAGGATGTGGGAGTGCGCAATGTTGCTTGGTTAATTAGTCCTCATTACTAAAGTCTTGGTTGTGGAAGAAATTGGTTGCTTGAAGTTTGAATGTATTGTTATCTGCTATGCTCTGGATGTCTGGTGATAGGGAGTTGCAGTTCGTGATGGTATGTGGAATGTAGGAGTGTTTGAAGCAGTTGGGGGGGTTAGTTAAGAACCAATAGGGTTAGTTAAATAATGGAAAATACCGGACGACTTTCGGGTATGATCTGTGATGGAGTTTATTACCATGGCCAAGAGGGCGATGCCAGGTGGCGCTATTCACTTTCGAGGGAAGTTGTAGAGGCCCTTCTATTTGGTAGGGAAGACCATGCACCAGGTCTGCAAGGCTTTCCTAGTGGGACAGACAGATCAGCAGGACCATGCTCTGTATGAAGTGAAGAAGCAGCATGGGGCTGGTCTGGTGGACGAGTGTGATGGACGCTATCAGGCAAGATGGAACTCTCATGTAGGTTGCTAACGAATAGACTGCTGGCCAGATGTGGGCGTACATTCAACGTGACAGTCGACAAGGTCACGTGACCTGGATACTGCGGCAGTTCTGTGGCCACACAACATGTGGTGTATAAGAACGGACTAACTTGCACAGTTGAGGACCTTCTATCGCTGTCGTCGTTTTGCGGGCATAGAGGCGCAATCATCCCGCTATCGCTAGCTACGCAGCTGCTATTCATGCAGTCAGGATCCGTCAGCGACACAACAGGTATGTTGGTATTAACCCTTTCGGACATGTTAATCGATAGAGAGTGAGGCATAACGATACCTCCGCAGTCAACTGAGCGGTTGCTACCAATGCATCGATCCGGTAGCTTTGTATCGGACATCACCATAGTCACATCAGGCAAACCATAATCCAGACTGAAATTCCAATCTACATACTCTATGAAACGACTGTCAAACACAGCAGGCTGAGAACAGTTTGCAACCACCATAGAAGACTCAAGGGGAAAATCAATACCAGGTGGAGAACACAGCTCTCTACTGGGAGTACAAGGCATGTTCCTAGAACAGAGGAATGCAATGAATAATTACATTCAGCTGTGGAAACACTATTCGCATCATCCTTGGAATATACTGAAGGAAAGCACAGCTGACCAGAGTCTTCCTCAGCAGGTGTATACACAGCTGTGCTATGTAGGGGCAATGGTAGCTGACAAACCTTGGTTTTATAACTAGACCCAGCTATGTCATTCTCATTGCAGTGATCGAGATTCCAAACATCCCCACTGCATGTAGTTCTTAATCCATGGTAGCTAATCACATCTTCACTGATCTCTCTTCCAATATTATCACTACCACTTGTCCCACATCTATCATCTACCTGCATATCCTCCATCCATACATGCATGTCACCTACATGTATGCTAGTCTCTACTCCAAGAATCACACTCTCACTGATTTTATCTCCCAGATCTTTGTTCTCTTGTGTAACACATTCCTCCTCACTAGACATCATTCCAAGACCCACACTTCTCTTATGTTCATCTACAGCTGTGTGTTCATTCTCTATGAGAGTGTCATGACTGTTATCAAAAGTATCTACACAAGGATTATCAATCACATTCATCTCACATCCCTCATTTCCGATATCTTTCATAATGAGATCATAATCATCATGTTGACCAACTGATGCCAGACAGCCAGGATCATCCCCATTCACACCCTCCATGCCACAAAGACATGCGAGAGACGAGGCAAAAACATGAACGGATGATGAACCATAATAGCAAGTGACATCATCTCCAAACATGATCTTTTGCTTGGAGGGGCGGACAGACACATCATTTTGCTCCATAAAGGGAGCTCCAGCAATAACATCAACAAAATTATCCAGGTAATGATCTTGGACTACCACACCCTCAAACCAAAGCTCACACCCTTCCACCAACAATGTGAAAGAGGTCAATCCAACAATTTGGGTCTGATCGACAAGACTACCCAGCAAAACTTCATGATCAAGAGAATAATCACTGAACCCCAAATCATCAACAATAACCTCAAAACCGAAAAAATCAGCTGCAGATTCTGTGATCATATTAATTCGTGATCCACTCCTCACTTCAACAGAAATTTGCATATTCCCTGCTGTACGAGCTAAAAAACACGGCTTTGTCATGACCTGCCTGCTCGCAGAATTGCGCAAATTCGACTGCGATGACCTGCTAGCCGGACACCAGCTCTTCGGCATAGGCGCCCCGGCTGCCACGGCGGCCAGCGCGGCCTTAGCCATGGTTTCACCCCGGAGTGTCTTATCACACATTGGCTGTGTGTATGTATGGGACCAACACAAACCGTTTTAACAACCTCTCGTCTGACACCGATTTAGCACGGCACGCCAAGCCCCTATATTGAGGGCTAATTTACTTTAAAAGGGCTTAACTCGATTAGCGTGAATCAGACCTAGCTGCCACCACGCCATGGGTTAGTTAAGAACCAATAGGGTTAGTTAAATAAAGGAAAATACCGGACGACTTTGAGGTATGATCTGTGATGGAGTTTATTACCATGGCCAAGAGGGCGACGCCAGGTGGTGCTATTCACTTTACATTTGTAGAATCATATCACAATAACAACATACTGGCGCTTGAAGTATGTGTCAGTGGTGGCTCGTGTAGCTGGACGTAGGTAGTCCGACACCGGCAGGGCCAAGCGCCCCCCAAGGCCTTGTGCAATATAATACTGTCTGACCCTTGAAACTTTCCTTCCAATAGAATTATAAAGCAAGTCCCAGCCTAATCCCCAGGGGACCACTCAACTATATTGCTGTACACAGGTTTTCCAAGCACCCCCTACATTGTACATGTACATGTAAACGCGTTTTATCCATTCAAGAATTTTTGCGTGCTTTCTTGAAATTTTACCCCCTAAACAAGAGACTCGTCGCACAAAATCCAGACAAGTATTCGGGAAAAGATACCCTAAACGCATATGACAAACTCAAACTAAGTAAAGTCAAAGTACATAGATCTACCCCTTTTTCTGATTTTTTGCCTTTTTTGACATCCCAACGCGTCAAGCGTGTGACGCGCTATAACACTAACACTTTAACAGGCAAAAACTACCCTTTTCACACGTTTTGGGGGTCTTCTGTGTGTGTACAGCAATTATTAGTTGAGACTGAGTGCCCCCACCCCCCCCCCCCAATCCCTGCATAACTTTATTAAAGCTCCGTAGCACTTGTAGTTTGACTACAGGTCTACTAATAGTCAGACAGTCATTGCATACCATTCTGGCTGCCCTGCTTCGTGCTAGTCACATGAATTACCCTAGCCTAGGCTTAGCCTTAACTCAGTAACTGTTCGGCCTAGCCCATTGCTTTAATTATACCGCCTACCAGTATTAGAGGGCATACTCGTGATACAGGCCCCGCTAGTTTGCAATTGTAATCGATCATACCTTTGTATTAGGGTTCTAACTTCAGCCAGCTCACTATTTATACTTGTGATCCAGGCCCCGCTGCATGTCCTACAGTGCCCAAATGGGGCCTGTTTCACGACCATAGTAGTTATAATCGTTATTGATGCCCCGTACTACGAAATTTCAAGCCACATAACACAGCAGCGGGGCCTCGATATTGAGGACTGTTATTCCATATCTACTCGTGAAAATGCCTTGGGGGGGGGGGGGGGGGACGGTCGGACTCAACTACATTGTAAATTGGGGTCTGAGCCAAAAGTCCTGTCAACGCGACGGGACGGAATTCAATAGGATTTTTTCTCCTTACAAGAAAATAAGAAACGATACCTGCCGCACACCTTTACTTATGTAATAAGTTTACACTGAAGAACAATTCCACTACAAACACAAGAATGATCGTAATTCCGTTTCCATGGTAACAACATTTTTTGTTAGCGCGACGGGACGGAACGATAGAATGGTGAAATTTTGTAAGACAGATTCAAAGTACAATTCTATCGAAGTTAAAATTGAAGACTAGCTACGTATCCTGATTTTTTATTAGTATGATAGAGCACATGACATTCAACCATGAAGCTAAGATTTTGGCCCAATCAATTTTTTTAAATTTGAAAATTGATGAATGGGTGTCGCGCGACGGGACGGAATGCGACGGGACGGAAACTTTTGCACCATGTACAAAATGAATGGGGATTTAAAATTTTGTTAAAAATATTGTCCAACTGTACTTTTTTCTTTTAAACTATTGTAGAACTACAATATTAAGGCACGGAGAAGTGGCAAGCTTTATTGTTAATTCAAATTAAAGAGATAAAATCACTAGAGAGGATGGACACTTTTGCACCATGTACAAAACAAATGGGGATTTTGAAAAGAAATTTTTTGATATCATGAAATAGTTCTTTTCTCTAAAAAAAATGTGGTAGAACTACATTGTTCAGGTAAGAAAACTTTTAATCTCTATTGTTTATTCAAATTAAATGAATAAAAACTTGCTCGGGTTAAAAAAAGTATACTTACATCAAATGACATACATGGGACTGTACTTTCCATGCAAAATTCCGTCCCGTCGCGCCTAAAATCCCTTAAATACCCACTAAATGCGACGGGACGGAAAAAAAAGGAACACATCACAATTCTTCTCGAAATATAAGGGAATCAATTTTAATGGTACAGAAGTGATGGTACGATAGTTCACTGATACTTTATAAGACCTCAGTCTATAAACTCCACTTTATCCTACAAAACTAGATGAATATTCGACCGCGCGCGGTCGGAATTTATGCCTCCGCCATCACCAGATTGGAAATGTATGGCATACATGTACACTCTAAAAAGGACTGGTCCAACAAAATGACAAATCTTTTCACTTAAAATGCACAGGAGACAGAAAAATTTATTTCATTTCATTTTCATATAAAACTAGAAATATTTGATAACAAGGCTAAAAACCAGTAATTTCATGTAATTTTATGTAAATTGACCTCTGTGACCTCTGACCTTTGACCTACTTACCCAAAAATCTAATCAGTTCATCTTTCTATGGGTATGCATACTGGTACCAAGTTTGAAGTTCTCACCTCAGATAGTTCTTGAGATATCGCGGTAACGGTGGTAAAAACCACTAATTCCATGTAATTTCATGTAAATTGACCTCTGTGACCTTTGAACTTTGACCTACCTACCCCAAAATCTAATCAGTTCATCTTCGTATACGGTAACATACTAGTACCAAGTTTGAAGTTCTTACCTCAAACAGTTCGAGATATCGTGGTAACGGTGCTAAAAACCAAGAATTTTTATGTAATTTCAGGTAAATTGACCTCTGTGACCTCTGACCTTTGACCTACTTACCCCAAAATCTAATCAGTTCATCTTTCTATGGGGATACATACTGGTACCAAGTTTGAAGTTCTCACCTCAGATAGTTCTTGAGATATCGCGGTAACGGTGGTAAAAACCACTAATTCCATGTAATTTCATGTAAATTGACCTCTGTGACCTCTGACCTTTGACCTACTTACCCCAAAATCTAATCAGTTCATCTTTCTATGGGGATACATACTGGTACCAAGTTTGAAGTTCTCACCTCAGATAGTTCTTGAGATATCGTGGTAACGGTGCTAAAAACCAAGAATTCTTATGTAATTTCATGTAAATTGACCTCTGTGACCTCTGACCTTTGACCTACTTACCCCAAAATCTAATCAGTTCATCTTCGTATGGGGATACATACTGGTACCAAGTTTGAAGTTCTCACCTCAGATAGTTCTTGAGATATCGCGGTAACGGTGCTAAAAACCAGTAATTCCATGTAATTTCATGTAAATTGACCTCTGTGACCTCTGACCTTTGACCTACTTACCCCAAAATCTAATCAGTTCATCTTTCTATGGGGATACATACTGGTACCAAGTTTGAAGTTCTCACCTCAGATAGTTCTTGAGATATCGTGGTAACGGTGCTAAAAACCAAGAATTCTTATGTAATTTCATGTAAATTGACCTCTGTGACCTCTGACCTTTGACCTACTTACCCCAAAATCTAATCAGTTCATCTTCGTATGGGTATATATACTAGTACCAAGTTTGAGGTTCCTACCTCAAATGATTCTTCAGATATCGCGGTAACGAGAAGTGGGACGGACGGACACATGGACGGACGCACGGACGGACGCACGGACGGACACACGGACGGACGCACGGACGGACACACGGACGGACGCACGGACGGACGCACGGACGGACGGACGGACAACCCGAAAACATAATGCCTCCGGCACCCACCTTCGGTGGGCGGAGGCATAAAAATAAAAAGGGGGTGTCAAAGTGCCCCAAAATACAATTTTGCACCAAAAAGTTCAAATTTTAACCCAATTATAACAGAATAGTGCCAGAACTGGCATTGGGCATTGAATAATATTACATATAGTATTCCAACTCCAAACTTTATTTTTCAAATGCCCTTTCACTTTTGTTTAAATTGCTTTTTCTAGTACATTTTGTAATTCCGTCCCGTCGCGCTATGAGGGCGCTCTTTTCCATTTTAAAGGTTATTTTTAAAAAAACGGAACGCAACCATGAAGAGACATGTACATTTTCATAAACTACAGATTCTCAGCTTTCATGTCATGTACAAGGGCAGACACAAATCTTGAATTGAAAATTTAGGGTTTATGTTGACTACTTTTGGCTCAGACCCATTGCTGTACAATAAAAGTAGGAAACTATGTACTGGTGGTGCAATGGGAGGTGGGGGTGGGGGGTTGAATGTACATGTATTCATATATTCTTGATTTATTTTTTTCGTAGGCGTACCGGACGGGGGCTGTGAACACCCCCCCCCCCCAAAAAAAAAGAAATCCCAATTTTTTCTTTCTTAAATCATTGTATTTTTTCAGCATTGTCATCACAATGAATTTCCTAGAGTGTATTTTAACTTTTATTTTTATTCTGTTATTTTCCTGAGGACACCCCCGCATTTTTTTACTTTACTTTTCAGTTGGACCCCCTTTTAATTTAATTTTTATCTGCCAGTACCCCCCCCCCCAAAAAAAAAAAAATGTCTAATACTGGGGGAAAGTATATCTCTTTATCTCCGCTTTATACTTTATAAAATATTGGAGGAAAGTATCCCCTTATATCGTTTTAGCCCCTCCTTTGCGATTCCCCCTCCGCCCATCCTCCAAATAAAAATAAATTAAGGAGGTAATTTGTTTTGTGTACTTTCATAAGGGTTTCATAAGGGGGCCGCGGCCTATTCTGCCTCCCCCGGGATCCGCCCAAGCCTTTATCCCTAGCTCCCTTGCAATCCCCCAAAAAAGTTTAAATATTGGGGAAAAGTATCCCCTTATATATCGTTGTAACCCCTCCCTTGCAATCCCCCCACCACCACCAAAAAAAAAGAGGCAATTATTTGATTGTGTAGTTAAAGGGTCACTAAAATAAAAAAATAATTGCCCATTTTTCGTAGGAAGGTGTCATCAGGAGCCAAAAAATATCTATCACACAATTTTTTATGCATTCAGTCATATTTTATAATCATTTGAAAAGTACGTTTTTGCTGATTTACACAGTCATAACTCATAAGCCCCGCCCCTAAAAAAAAACCATCGAAGCGACATCGTGATCATGTGATCTGTGACGCATGAAAAGTAAGGGAAAATATTCCACTAACCTATACCGTGCGCGCCCGGAGGCTCCCGGCAGGCCCAGCCCGGTGCTGAGCATGATATTCACTGCATCGACCATTTGCATTGCGTATTTTCGTGTGTTTAATTCCTCACAATAAATTTGATTTTGGGACACAGTTTCATCAATAATGCCTAATCGGTGTATGGTTGCGGGCTGTAGCAAGACCCCTAAAGATGGTGTAAGCCTACATCATTTTCCTAAAGATGAAAATCTATGGAAATTGTGGGTCGCAAATGTAAAGCTCACGCGGGCAGAGCTAGTGGCAAGGGCCGGCCAAGTGAGTGGAGTACAATCTGCAGCGATCACTTTGCCGAAGATGATTTTGAGGATCCTGGCCTGTATTCCGAATTTGGCATGAAGAGAAGGATAAGCTAGCTAAAATAAAATAAAAGTTTCAGCTATTCCAAAGATCAGACTTGGAGTCAAGTCTTCCAATCTGTTTTTCAACGACAGCTGCTGCAGCAGCTTCACCCGTAGACCGAAAATTCTGTCTCTCGTTCATTAGCTAAGACGACCTAACGAACGAGAGACAGCATTTTCGGTCTACTTCACCCGTAACTCCAGGGAGCACCAACGCGTTGGAGCTCCCTGGAGTTACTTCACCCACGGCCCTTCACCGTATTCTGCGAGGGGTTCAAACATATAATATGGTCGAATTTCCCCTTGCCACTCGAGCTGCTTTGCCTTCGGGGTCTGATAAATCATCTGATAAATCAGAGTTTGTATCTGCATGGCTCAGAAAAGTCCTCCAACTCGGAATCGCGGGCACTTTTCCTCTCTCTATATAAGTTACTTGAATTGAGCCAAAATCAAACATACTTTGTAAAGCAAAGTAAACCAAAAAAAAACAAAAAAAGCCGTAAGTGAAATAAACAAAACAAAAGCGTTCACCAGTCGCTATGTATGAGGGTAACATAGTCACTGCCGTACTTTGTGTAGGACATAGAATATAAAGACGCATAAAACGGCTGTAGACGCATAAAACGGCTGTGCACGCGTTTATGACCAATGCAAAAGTTTCGTTCGGCAAGCTCAGATGGATGAGAACATTGTTCAAAAGAAAAGCTAAAAAACAAAACAAGAGCTGTATATTTGGGCAAAAGCGTTTTCTGATCTTGTACAAAATATATTGCTAATGATTATTCACTCCTATTATATTGATTAATTTCCTTTTTTTCATAAATTGTCTGTTGAACAGAGGGGTCAAATACCGCATTCTGTGTACAATATTATATGCTGCAACCTGCAGATCTTGTGCCTCTTACTTTTCATACGTCACTTGGGGGTTAGCCAATCAGCTCACGAGTTTTAAGGAACGGTCCCAAAACCTCTACTTTTCCCCCTTTTTCGCCAAAACAAGACATAATTTGGACAATCGATTGGCAGATTCGTGATTAGAAGGCCAAACTACATGGAAAGAGCACCCATTTTCTCTCTAATTTAGTCAACCTTTAAGGCATGCCACTTGGATTTTAAAGGGGGGCACGGCCGCTTTAGCCCCTGGATCCGCCCATGCCTTTATCCCCTCCCTTGCAGTTACCCCCCCCCCCCCTCGCCATTACCCCCTCACAAATATACATTGGCAGTCGGTCCCATTATAAATAATTGTTTAGATATTGGGGGAAAGTATCCCCTTAGGCCTACATGTATCCCTTTATCCCCTCCCTTGCAACCCCCCCCCCAAAAAAAAATAGTTTAAATATTGGGGGAAAGTATCCCCTTATATATCGTTGTAACCCCTCCCTTAATGCAATCCCCCCACCTGCCCACCACCACCAAAAAAAAGAGGGAATTATTTGATTGGGTAGTAAAGGCATGCCACTTAATTGGATTTTTAAAGGGGGGCACAGCCGCTTTAGCCCCTGGATCCGCCCATGCCTTTATCCCCTCCCTTGCAGTTACGCTCCCCCCCCCCCCCCTCAAAAATATACATTGGGGGAGTCCCCCATTAAAAAAAATTGTTTTTATTGGGGGAAAGTATCCCCTTATATCTCTTTAACCCCTCTCTTGCAATTCCCCCTCCGCCTTGGGTTTCAAAAGGGGGGCCGCGGCCGATTCGGATCCGCCCCTGCCTTTATCCCCTCCCTTGCAACTATGCCCTTATAATATTGTGAAGCCCCACTACCGTGTTTTCTGTCTTTATTTGCTTAGGATGGCATGGATGGGGTCTCGTGATACAGGCCCCATTTCCGTTTTGTAAGCTGTTCAACGTGGTTGCGCGGGGCCTGTAACACGAGTAGGCTATAAGTATGATGGGGTGTCCAAACTTCGCGGACATTTTGGCCTTTTATGACGTTACAACACAATTTGATAGATATACATTAAAAATGTAATATCAAATGAAGCAGAATATACCGTAAAATAATGTCATACAAAAATGTTTGAAAATGTTATCTTATAAACTCTCATTTTAAGGCCAAATCCAATCGCTCACCATCAGCTTTTGCCCACCACAGACGAGTCCATACTTCGTGGATTATGTTTGGTGCCCTCTTTTGGCCCTATTTGTGCAGATTAATTACGATAAATAATAAATAAGACGTCAGAATACACTCGTCTACGGAACCCGACAGCGCATAGAGCCGAACGCTAATTATTGGGGGTAAGAATTTGATAATTTAGGGAATTTTAAATGCGGTACAAAATTATAATTTTAAGCTTGATTTTACTAAAATTGACAAGATTCTCATCAACATATTGACTAAATTATACATTTACTTACATTTTTTCGTCGCATTTTGCCTCTTTTGGGTTCTTTCGTATTGTAGAACGATTTTCCGCAGTCCCACATACAGTAGCGCGTACAATGTACTTTTTATCGCGTATTTAGTACTGATACGCGAAGTATGGACATCCGCGAAGTTTGGACACGCTGCCATACTACTACTAGTGAGTTGGAACTGGAAGTCTAAGAAGATGACTAGTAATCGATTACAAGACGGGTAAGTTGCGGTGCCTGTATCACGATATTGCCTAAAGTATTAGAGATTGAAAATCCACAACTTTTCTTTTTTTTAAATGTGACGTCACTAATCACAGAATTGCCTCTATCCAACTTACGTGTTCGCGATGATTCTTCACGTCAGACTCAGAGCCACACACGCATAACAAGCACCTTCTTGGTGTTACAACTCCCGGGGCGGGGGCCCAGCATGCTCGGCCAGTGACGACGGCGGTGACGCGAGGCCGGATGCATGGTATTGATAAATTCACTAGTAAATTTAAACACCGTGATATCCCTTCAACTTTGTGGAATAATTTGCTGCTGTTGCCACTCATGCCAAATGCAATCATATTGGTTAAACTTTCTGAATGTAATAGGCCTAAAGTTAGGACCCTACGGAGCTCGCATCCGAGATCGAGATGATGTAAGTCGCGTCACGCCGACAGACCGGACCACAGAACTCCGAAAGACGTCTTTAGGAGTTCTGGGCCCCGTTTCACGAAACTGTCGTAAGTCTAACTTCTTGGACAATACATAGAAACGTGTGTTGTAAAATCAACACGCGTTTCTATGGGATGTCCACGAACTTAGACTTATGACGGTTTCGTGAAACGGGCCCCTGTGCGCGCGACAGACTCGACTAGACGGCCGTTACTGTACCAACGAACGTAGAGGGCGTCAATACTTTGCAGTATCAGGGGGTCTCAACTCCGCTTCTGCATCCGGCTTTCCATGGGGGCATTTCCGGCGGGTCAAAAGTGCACACTGCTCCCACTGTTCATGTATTAGCCTATGAAGCCAACTTTTTTTCAGTGTACCAGCGAAAACCAGATTTTAGCCGGCGCGCAGCGCGTAAAGTTATTGAAATTATATATTTGAATATTCATGAGCTTTTATAACTAATTAACATAAAATTAAACTGTACTTAGGCGTATACTGTACTTTTGCAGCAAAAATGTGCAGGAGATGATGAAGAACTAGAAGACAAAGATAAAGAAGAAGAAGAAAAAAAGAAGAGGAAGAAGATGAAATAGAAGATGAAGAAGAAAAAAGAAGAGGACGAGGAAAAGGAAGAAGAGGAAGAAGAATAAAAGAAGACGAAAAAGAAGATGAAGATGAAAAGGAAGTGCAAGAGGAAGAAGAAAAAAAAAGATGAAGAAAAAAATGAAGAGGAAGAGGAGGAAGAAGAAGAAGAAGAAGAAGAAGAGGAGGAGGAGGAGGAAGAAGAAGCCCTCCTTCGATATTGAATTTCCCTTCATTGAACGCTTTTCTTGTGCCTTGCAGATCTGGCATATCATATGTCAAGGAAAAGTACAAAGGGAAAATTTGCACTGGCTTCTGGTGCATGTACCCCCCCCCCCCACACACACATACAAAAAAAAAAAAAACAAAACAAACAAAAACAACAAAAAAGGCACAAAACAAAACCCAACAAACAAACAAACCTAAAAAATTTGATTTGATTTTTGTCTTCTTCTTCTTCCTCTTCTTTTTCTTCTTCATCTTCTTCTTTTTTCTTCATCTTCTTGTAAAATGAGTCCATCAACAGAAAACCCACACAATTCAGTCTATCATTAAGTTATTCAAGGTTGCATAAGGCTGTATTTACACCAATCCACCTTCACACTTCAGAACACATGCCATATTGTGCCTGCATCATCATCAGCATCACCACATCTTTCACAAAATTATGGGGGAAAAAAACAAACAAAAAGGAGTTTCTCAGTGTGAAATGATGTTTATTAAACTAACTCACTTATCAGCATAAAAGTTAATGCTCTCTTGAAATGCAATATACAGATTATAGCATATTGTTCATGGACAACAAATCACGGGGCAGGTGAGGGGGCGGCATACCAATTGCTATTTTATTTCAGTTTGTAAGCAAATAAGTTTAAATCTAGTGACATCCGATATATAGGTGGATTATAATGTATGTCCATGTACATCCCTTCAATCTATCATCAGAATATACAAGACATAAAAGTCCAAAGAGACCACCTTACTGCCCAAAATGATGAGGCGATGTTTGTCCAAATATTGGTAGTTTTGAAAATTTCCGGGTGGGCTGAAACTCCCAAGCGCCTGATTCGTTTGCCTAGAAACATGCCCCAGATTGATGGTACAACCATTGCACAGATGATAAAAAGGAAAAAAATACGGATTATAGAACCATTTGCGTTTCAAGAAAAATTATCATAGCTATCGCAGGATAGCTTCAAGAATTTGATGAAAGGGATTATCACTTAAGGTTGAAGATCAAATAATTATGATTACATCTTAATGCACTACTTATGCATACAATTATAAACACACGTTGCATTAAAGATGATGAACTAAAATCATATTTCATAATGTAGTCATGCCACATTTTTCTAACTCTATTTCTAAATTACAATGGAATTAAAAGGAAAATTATTTGATTTCGAAAATTTATTGGTTATAGTTTGAATTTAAATTACTGCATTATTCTGAGGTGACATGATAACTGACTGTACTTAAAAGGTTTTTATCAAATATTTTTTTGAAGTGTGAAAAGAATTTAGAATTAGGCTCAAGATTAATCACTTTCTCATAATCATGTTTCAAATGGACCAATCGTACCAATTGCAATATATTTTTAATTACGTGTACATGGACATGTACACCTACAAAAGGTAAATCCGATGTAAAATTTAGTCTTTGCTTTTATTTCAAAATTACGAATTAGGGGGTGTATCTATAAATCACCTTGAAGTGAAATGTCAAGTGATTGCAATAAGGGCCATTCAACCCTGAACCACCCCCCCCCCCCAAAAAAAAAAAAATGAAAAAAAAAAATGAAAAAAATAATGGAAAAAAAAATGGAAAAATAAATAAATGAAAGTTACAAATCTGTTTGTTTCCCCTTTGAATAATATGTTAGCTCTTTCTTTTGACCCAAACTTTGACATTCAATTTCCAGCTCAGAAATAGCATTCCTGACATTTAGAATAAATGTAATTGCCATTATGTAAATTAGCAATAAATCTCGAAAGAAATTAATTCATTAAACTTTATGTTTAAAAAATGTATTTATGTATAATAAATATAAAAATACTTCGATCCTTAATGACTCCGTTACTTGACACGTAACAAGCAATGTAACTGATGAGTTTCCTTGGACAACCTGCATTATAAAAACAAAAAGAAAGGACAAACAAAAATTAAACTTCTTGTAGACTGTGGACTGGATTTTAAAGAAGGAAACAAAAATGGGTATATGTATCCAGGGGAGGATCCAGGATTTTGTATAATAAGGGGGGGGGGGGGGGGGGGGGAGGAGGGGCATACAAATGCTGGATTGTCAACTTTGGGAAACTGCTAGGAGGGAGATCCGTATATTGTCTGGTCTTGCCAGCCTCCAAATATCGCTCAGTGGGTGGAGGGGGGAGGGGGGAGGGGGTTATGGGGTCCTGTTCCCTCCATAAATATCTGACACGAAAACTAAACAAGAACAAAAAAAAAAAAAAAAAAAGGTTTTCCGTTCTAAAAGGGGGGCACAATGCATACTGTTGTTTGAAAGGGGGGCACGGGCCGGGATTGTTCCCCCCCCCCCCCCAAAAAAAAAAAAAAAAACGACAACAAACAAAACAACAAACAAAAAACAAAAAAAAAAAAAAAAAAAAAAACACCACTGCATTTGTTCTTCCTTCTTAATTATAGAAATGTAAAACTAAGTTTAAACATTTAACAGACGTACATATTTTCATCTTCCATTCCAAATTTGATCCTAGACCAAGGCATTTAGTAAACTTTAAAACGGCTAAATCAAAATAATTTACTGGACTTTAGAATTTTGATTTTGACTGCACAGACTATGTCGGTAGAAATCTAAGTCTATTAATAGTAAGATCTAATCTTACAGAGCTACTACTAAGACTAAGCAATGGAATATTGAAATTTACACCAATTATGTGGGCTTAGAGGTCTACATTTTCAAAAAACAATTTACCTTTCCAGTTCAACTTAGGGTTCCTGCAGTGAGTGGATGACAATAATCTACAGCCCAGCCCCAGGTAGGGTCTATCAGTTTTTAGTATCACGATATTGAATGATCTGGTCCTGGTCCCCCTGTGTTTCTCTACTTCGGTCCAAGGCAATAGCTCTGCAATCAAAAGAGAACAAGAGGTTAGAATCATAGTAGTAATTAAAAGCATGCCACAGATCTATTGCTCAAATTAATAATATTACTCGCACATGAAGGCCCTATGTACTCTCTCGTCTCAGTGACAGTGGTGACTCGTCATGGTTGTCACTACAGAGTACAGTACACAACATAAATTGGGACAGCTCTCAGTAGCAGCATAACCATAAGGATATACTCACTGTATATAATAAAGAACATTTTAATCTGGTCCAGCATGAATCAGGACATTATCATTCAAATTCTAAATTGATCTTTCTAGACCCTCCTTAAACAAAGTTCAAGGCGAGGCCGAGGGCCTAACTTTAACTATAAGTCTAAGGTAGGCCTAGAACAGATCCAGGCTATCGTAGCCGTAGGCAAAGCGCAGTTAGCCGGGCAGGATCGGCGCACCCAAAACTAACAGACCGCTGGGCAAGATCTTACCCGGCGCGGCCCAGCTCCCCAGAGTGAGGATCTTGCACATTCAGTGTCCTGATCAATCTTGAACAGGTCCACATCTACCGCAGATTGTCGGTAATGAAGCCATGCACTTTACTTTTTAGGCTTGAGCACTATCATAATATACAGATCTTCGGAAAATATCTGATCTTCTCGAAAAATATTACAAGTAGACTATTCAAAATGACCGTTTTAGAGTTCAATCAAAGATACTAATTTTGTTTTGTCATGCATGAGAAGGGGGACTGGGTGGGATGTGGGATAATACGTTTTGTACAGTGAACTCACTAGCAGCCACGACGAACACATCCCAATTATTAAGAGGAATGTTAAACAAAATACATATTTACTTACATTTCATGGCATCATACGGCATTACTTTGATGAGAATGTCCACCGGAGAATTTTCTGCTTTCGTGAGACTTACAAGACAAACTCCTTCTAAAAAAGCAAATTCTCAAAAACAAAGTTTTTTTGAGATTTGTGTTGAAATGGCAGAAAAGTAGCACTACCCGCACGGCCGCCATTTTCCCTATTTCGTGTCCAAATCGTAGGGAATTGTGGGAATGAAAAAAATGAATTATGTATGATCTTATACATAAAACATTATGTTAATATGAGCCACTAACCAATCATCGAACAGTATTTGACGAGCTTTTGACGTCATTCCTCATGAATAAACATTTATTGAAATTGACCCTCCTAGCTCACTGTTCAAATTGGCCAAAGCTCCCACAATGCATCCAATGCAAAGCCTATGGAATGTCAAAGGTCAGATTTTAGCTGGCCCTCTAGCCCTCCTTCGGAGGGCATACTGTGTATGATCGAATCTCTTTGTGCAGTATCAAAGAGATTCGATCATACACGTGCCCTCCACATAACTCCTAAAGACGTAGAAGGCTCGTGCGGGTGCGAAATTGTGGGCATTGTTCGTACGTGATCACGTGATATCCGCCATGTTGGTTAGTCCTTCGCTCTCCAGTTGTGGTTTTTTCAAGGGGAAAGATAAGGAACAAGCCAGTGTTTACATACGCAGGTGACTACCTTCAAGTTGTGGATGATTTTATATATCTTGGTGTGACACTTAATTATAATGGTCGTTTCAAAAAAGCTATATCAAAACAAGTTAGTCAGGCAAAGCGGGCAATGTTTAGTGTTTTGAGTAAGATTAGGAAACTCAAGTTACCAGTAGATATTTCATGTGAATTGTTTGATAGATTAGTGCTGCCAATAGCTTTGTATGGTAGTGAAGTGTGGGGGTTTGAAGATATTGAGCAAATTGAAGTATTTCATAGAAAATTTTTGAGGAATGTTCTAGGTGTTCATAAGTCTGTTGCTAGTTGCATGATCTATGGGGAAACAGGGAGATATAAACTTTTGAGTGCAGTAAATATGAGAATTTTGAACTTCTGGTGTAGTTTACTCACTGGAAAACAAACTAAACTGTCTTGCACACTTTACAGGTTAATTAGGGCAATGCATGATGACGTTGAAAATGTTTTTTGTTCTAGGTGGATTCAAAATGTTAAGTATATTTTAGGTAAAAGCGGTTTTGGAGGAATTTGGGATAACCAGGAAATTGTAAATGTCAAGTGGTTAAAACGTGCAATTGATCTTCGGTTGAAAGATATTGATAGACAAGACTGGTTGAGTGATGTAAATGGAAATAGCCAATGTTTGAATTTGAATTTTTAAAGACTCATTAACATTTGATCCATACTTAGTTAAAGGACAATTAACCCCACGTGATATTCTAGATGCACCTATTGTCTGCTACGTCTTTCCATGGAGGCTGCCATTTTGTGCATGACACGGATCATTAGGTACCATATGCATTGATAATAGCCTACCTTTACAACAGATACGTCGCTTTGTTCTGATTGTATTACGATTGTTATTGGCCATGGGCCTAGATAATTGACGACCCATGAGTTCTAATAGCCATCCTGTAAAGCAGATTCCTCGCTTTGTTTTGGTATTGTTACGATTGTCTCCGTCCTTGACGTCAATTCTCCGTCCTTGACGTATATTTTTTATGAAGTATATTTTTTATGAACAAATTAAGACCTTTTAAAAAATATATAAAACTAAACTTACATTTCAGAATATGTGACTTTATCTAATATATATTTGTCCTCTAAAAATCAATTACAAGTTAACGATGAAGGAAATTTTACTTGGGATGAAAAATATGTTCGTGTACACATAAAGTAATGGCAGCCCCCTTATTATTGCTAGCAGACGATAACTTGGCTGGAAAATAGTGATTTATATCTATATCCTGTGTTTTTACATGAAATTGCATGTATCAAATAAGAGGCATATACTACACCATTCAAAATAAGCTAATTCATACGCTGAGGTTAATTTCCCTTTAAGTGTAGTAATGTGGATAGCAAAAATTTATGTAAATTTCGCTGCGGGAGCCACCGTCTCCCCAGTGTAAGTGGGCGGTATGAAGGAATACCAAGGTCAAACAGATTGTGCTCCTTGTGTAGTGTTGGTTTGGTAGGTGATGAGTTTCATTATATTTTTCAGTGTGAGTACTTTATTGAGGAACGAAAAGTCTCTATACCAAAGAAATACATAACTCGTCCAAATACTTTGAAAATGTACGAGTTATTTAATACTAAAGACATGAAATTGTTGTCTAAACTTGCCAAGTTTGTTAAAGCGATATTACAGAAGTTTAGTAGATAGTTAATCTTCTAAGATATGCTGTTACCTCTTTAAATACATTTGTTTTGTTTCTTGTTCTTATATTGTTCTTAAGTATACTATCACATCTCATGTGTATGAAAACTGCCATTTTGTAATCATTCTATGTTGTACAATATTGTAAATATGTTATATTTCTCATACTCCGGAAGGGGTCGAAAGAAATAAAGTTCAAAGTTCAAAGTTCAAAGTTCAAGCTCCGGATTCATGAAGCTCGTCGCGTCAACGGCATTCTTTCAGTACCAATTGTTTGATCAACACTAGGGTTATATGAAATCTTACTGAAATTGCTAGATTTTGTTAATGCTAGTATCCAAATGAACCAAGACAAAAAGAGAGGGAAGTTTCTCTCGAAATACATGAAATATATTATTGTCAGTGTTATCAAATGTTGCTTTGGGCATTTTCATGCTTATTTGTTATTATAGAAATGCAGTCATCATGTACTCTTGTTGCTCATTTTGATAATTTTACTGCACTACATTTACTTACCATTTCAAACAACTTTGATCACTGAAATGATTCTCATGGTTTTGGCAAATGAAAGTGGAAATTTATGTTATTGTATTCATATCCTGATGCAAGACTTCATGCTTGTAAGAGTTCGATATGAGGTGTGCTCATTTCAGTACGTTGCAATATATATAGCCCTCAAGAAAATTCTTTGTCTTTACAGATCACTGTTATGATCCAGATCTGTGTTTTGTTGAAGGTTGTCACTCTAAATAAGAACATTAAAAATACATCAAGTCCAACGAAGTGTCACAAGTCACGACTGCCAAATTGGAAACAAAAGGTAGCTTTCGGAGAGGACTACAACTTAATCATTAAAATTCTAATTTGACAAAACTAAAGTCATTACAATTCTAATTCGACAAAAAAATAAAAATCTCCAGACCTCCAAAATTCGCCCAGGGGGGGGGGGGGGGTATAGGGTATAGGGGTCCAGTTCCCCTCCATAATTCTCTGACAAGCAAAAAAAAAACCAAAAAAAACACTTCATTCTAAAAGGGGGGGGGGGCACAATCCACAAAAGGGATCCTCTATGGTCAAAATGCATACTTTTCTTCCAAAGGGGGTGGGGGGCACGGGCACGGGAAGTGCCCCCCCCCCCCGGATCCGCCAATGCTATGCATGATGATTATGCTTTTGATGCCTTTGCTGCATGTGCCAATGTCCAGTTTTATGCCAAAGTTATTTGAACAGTTGCAGATACATCTATCTTTGATTATTATACATGTAAAACAAACAGCATATATAGTCATGGATATTAATGATTTTTTTTCCCATGTAGGTTACTAAATTATAGAAATTACAAACATTGTCAAATGATATTCCATGGATGGTAAGGACCAGCTTTAATTGAGATGATCCGGGAGGCGTCTTTTTTTTTGTAACCAAGCCTAGGCAGATTTCGCATTTTTTCATGAATATTCATGACGCAGGGTCGGGAAACGGTTCCGATTGGTCTTCATGAAAGCACGGTCGCCCGGTACGGTGGGGGAAAAAAGTCCCTGGCCTGCACGCACGTATGCATATTATGATCGTATGTGTTCAACGTGTAGGCGCCTAGCCTACGTTTTTGCACTGAATCTATTATCGATCTAAGTTAGATCTATAAGAGTTAGAATTGCCTCCACGTATCCCTCAAAATGCTGGCCTAATAATAGACGTGGTAGACCCAACTTCAAAATGGAATCGGAATGTGATGGTGTGATATCATCAAATTTGCAGACAAGTATGTCTAGCCAAGACTCTAACTACTCTAGATCTACTCTAACTAGGCCCCCTAGACCAATTTTGTTACAATTTTCAATTTCAGTTAAGTTTAGATTAAGTGAATGTTATTTTAAGGTCAATGAGCATGATGAGTTAGACCTAGATCTAATCAGTACTAGTAAATGATTGATGATGGGGGTAGATCTACATCTAGATGATTTTAGATCTACCTACAATAACTAGTTATGCACTATGTTTTCATCAGCTAAAAGGTCACCAAAAGAATTTGTTTTCTTGGTACTAACGTTAGTACTACTATTGGAACGTTAGTAGTAGTCTGCTTCTTTCAGTCCTGAAGACTCCTGTAGTTCTTCTAACTCAGGGCAATGTGCGTTTACAGGAGCAGGGTGCAAGTGGTAATTACAGTGTGCATGCAAGGAAATTTAATTTCTATTAATGCCGACTCACGTTGTTAGACCTATCCTAGAGTCTGTGTCTTGATTCTGCATATTGTCGTAAAGTTCATTTGTGGAGAACATTACGATGGGCAATTGTCAATATACGCATAGCCTAGGTCTAGACCTATTTTCAGAGTAATGCCAGTGAATATGTTGAGAATTAAACAATACATACATGAACGTAGGCTAGGCGCCTACACGTTGAACACACACGATCGAAATTTAGCGCTGCACGTAATATGCGTACGTACGTACGTGCAGGCCATCGCCAGGGACTTTTTCCCCCCACCGACCGTGCTTTCATGAAGACCAATCGGAACCGTTTCCCGACCCTGCGTCATGAATATTCATGAAAAAATGCGAAATCTGCCTAGGCTTGGTTACCAAAAAAAAAGACGCATCCGATCCGGGAGCAGTGAATTCTGACTGTAAACAATAAGCACATCATCGTATTATATCTTCTACTCAGGGAAAATGGTGGCCGTGCGGGTAGTGCTACTTTTGTGCCATTTCAACACAAATCTCAAAAAAAAATTGTTTTTTGAGAATTTTCTGTTTTAGAAGGAGTTTGTCTTGTAAGTCTCACGAAAGCAGAAAATTCTCCGGTGGACATTCTCATCAAAGTAATGCCGTATGATGCCATGAAATGTAAGTAAATATGTATTTTGTTTAACATTCCTCTTAATAATTGGGATGTGTTCGTCGTGGCTGCTAGTGAGTTCACTGTACAAAACGTATTATCCCACATCCCACCCAGTCCCCCTTCTCATGTATGACAAAACAAAATTATTATCTTTGATTGAACTCTAAAACGGTCATTTTGAATAGTCTACTTGTAATATTTTTCGAGAAGATCAAATATTTTCCGAAGATCTGTATATTATGATAGTGCTCAAGCCTAAAAAGTAAAGTGCATGGCTTCATTACCGACAATCTGCGGTAGATGTGGACCTGTTCAAGATTGATCATGACACTGAATGCGCAAGATCCTCACTCTGGGGAGCTGGGCCGCGCCGGGTAAGATCTTGCCGAGCGGTCTGTTAGTTTTGGGTGCGCCGATCCTGGTCGGCTAACTGCGCTTTGCCTACGGCTACGATAGCCTGGATCTATTCTAGGCCTACCTTAGACTTAGAGTTAGGCCCTCGGCCTCGCCTTGAACTTTGTTTAAGGAGGGTCTAGAAAGATCAACTTAGAATTTGAATGATAATGTCCTGAATCATGCTGGACCAGATTAAAATGTTCTTTATTACCTTATAACCTTATGCTGCTACTGAGAGCTGTCCCAATTTATTTTGTGTAGTGACAACCATGACGAGTCAGAAGTCACCACTGTCACTGAGACGAGAGAGTACATAGGGCCTTCATGTGCGAGTAATATTATTAATTTAAACAGTAGATCTGTGGCATGCTTTTAATTACTACTATGATTATAACCTCTTGTTCTCTTTTGATTGCAGAGCTATTGCCGTGGACCGAAGTAGAGAAACACAGGGGGACCAGGACCAGATCATTCAATATCGTGATACTAAAAACTGATAGACCCTACCTGGGGCTGGGCTGTAGATTATTGTCATCCACTCACTGCAGGAACCCAAGTTGAACTGGAAAGGTAAATTGTTTTTTGAAAATGTAGACCTCTAAGCCCACATAATTGGTGTAAATTTCAATATTCCATTGCTTAGTCTTAGTAGTAGCTCTGTAAGATTAGATCTTATTATTAATAGACTTAGATTTCTACCGACATAGTCTGTGCAGTCAAAATCAAAATTCTAAAGTCCAGTAAATTATTTTGATTTAGCCGATTTAAAGTTTACTAAATGCCTTGGTCTAGGATCAAATTTGGAATGGAAGATGAAAATATGTACGTCTGTTAAATGATTTAAACTTAGATTTACATTTCTATAATTAAGAAGGAAGAACAAATGCAGTGGTGTTTTTTTTTGTTTTTTTTTTTTTTTTGTTTTTTTTTGGGGGGGGGGGAACAATCCCGGCCCGTGCCCCCCCCCCCCTTTCAAACAACTGTATGCATTGTGCTCCCTTTTAGAACGGAAACCTTTTTTGTTTTTGTTTTTGTTTGTTCATGTTTAGTTTTCGTGTCAGATATTTATGGAGGGAAACAGGACCCCATAACCCCCCTCCACCCTCCCCCCACTGAGCGATATTTGGAGGGCTGGCAAGACCAAACAATATACGGATCTCCCTCCTAGCAGTTTCCCAAAGTTGACAATCCAGCATTTGTATGCCCCTCCTCACCCCCCCCCCCTTATTATACAAAATCCTGGATCCGCCCCTGGATAGATGTACCCATTTTTGTTTCCTTCTTTAAAATCCAGTCCACAGTCTACAAGAAGTTTAATTTTTGTTTGTCCTTTCTTTTTGTTTTTATAATGCAGGTTGTCCAAGGAAGCTCATCAGTTACATTGCTTGTTACGTGTCAAGTAACGGAGTCATTTTTATGACGGAAGTATTTTTATATTTATTATCATTTAAACATAAAGTTTAATTAATTAATTTCTCTCGAGATTTATTGCTAATTTACATAATGGCAATTACATTTATTCTAAATGTCAGGAATGCTATTTCTGAGCTGGAAATTGAATGTCAAAGTTTGGGTCAAAAGAAAGAGCTAACATATTATTCAAAGGGGAAACAAACAGATGTAACTTTCATTTATTTATTTTTCCATTTTTTTTTTTTTCATTTTTTTTTTGGGGGGGGGGGTGGTTCAGGGTTGAATGGCCCTTATTGCAATCACTTGACATTTCACTTCAACATGATTTATAGATACACCCCCTAATTCGTAATTTTGAAATAAAAGCAAAGACTAAATTTTACATCGGATTTACCTTTTGTAGGTGTACATTTCCATGTACACGTAATTAAAAATATATTGCAGTTGGTACGATTGGCCCATTTGAAACATGATTATGAGAAAGTGATTAATCTTGAGCCTAATTCTAAATTCTTTTCACACTTCAAAAAAATATTTGATAAAAACCTTTTAAGTACAGTCAGTTATCATGTCACCTCAGAATAATGCAGTAATTTAAATTCAAACTATAACCAATAAATTTTCAAAATCAAATAATTTTCCTTTTAATTCCATTGTAATTTAGAAATAGAGTTGTGGCATGACTACATTATGAAATATGATTTTAGTTCATCATCTTTAATGCAACGTGTGTTTATAATTGTATGCATAAGTAGTGCATTAAGATGTAATCATATTTATTTGATCTTCAACCATAAGTGATAATCCCTTTCATCAAATTCTTGAAGCTATCCTGCGATAGTTATGATAATTTTTCTTGAAATGCAAATGGTTCTATAATCTGTAATTTCTTCCTTTTTATCATCTGTGCAATGGTTGTGCCATCAATCTGGGGCATGTTTCTAGGCAAACGAATCAGGCGCTTGGGAGTTTCAGCCCACCCCGAAATTTTCAAAACTACCAATATTTGGACAAACATCGCCTCATCATTTTGGGCAGTAAGTGTCTCTTTGGACTTTTATGTCTTGTATATTTTGATGATAGATTGAAGGGATGTACATGGATATACATTATAATCCACCTATATATCGGATGTCACTAGATTTAAACTTGTTTGCTTACAAACTGAAATAAAATAGCAACTGGTATGCCGCCCCCTCACCTGCCCCGTGATTTGTTGTCCAAGAACAATATGTTATAATCTGTATATTGCATTTCAAGAGAGCATTAACTTTTATGTTGATAAGTGAGTTAGTTTAATAAACATCATTTCACACTGAGAAACTTCTATTTGTTTGTTTCCCCCCATAATTTTGTGAAAGATGTGGTGATGCTGATGATGATGCAGGCACAATATGGCATGTGTTCTGAAGTGTGAAGGTGGATTGGTGTAAATACAGCCTTATGCAACCTTGAATAACTGGATGATAGACTGAATTGTGTGGGTTTTCTGTTGATGGACTCATTTTACAAGAAGATGAAGAAAAAAGAAGAAGATGAAGAAGAAAAAGAAGAGGAAGAAGAAGAAGACAAAAATCAAATCAGATTTTTTAGGTTTGTTTGTTGCTGTTTGTTGGGTTTTGTTTTGTGCCTTTTTTGTTGTTTTTGTTTGTGTTTTTGTTTTGTTTTGGGTTTTTTATGTGTGTGTGTGTGGGGGGGGGGGGGGGTACATGCACCAGAAGCCAGTGCATGGTGGTACATATATGAGGTCATGGGGAGCGAATTTTCCCTTTGTACTTTTACTTGAGATATGATATGCCAGATCTGCAAGGCACAAGAAAAGCGTTCAATGAAGGGAAATTCAATATCGAAGGAGGGCTTCTTCTTCCTCCTCTTCTTCTTCTTCTTCTTCTTCTTCTTTTTCTTCTTCTTGTTCTTCTTATTCCTCCTCTTCCTCTTCTTCCTCCTCTTCCTCTTCATTTTTTTCTTCATCTTTTTTTTCTTCTTCCTCTTGCACTTCCTTTTCATCTTCATCTTCTTTTTCGTCTTCTTTTCTTCATCTTCCTTTTCTTCTTCCTCTTCTTCCTTTTCCTCGTCCTCTTCTTTTTTTCTTCTTCATCTTCTATTTCATCTTCTTCCTCTTCTTTTTTTCTTCTCCTTCTTTATCTTTGTCTTCTAGTTCTTCATCATCTTCTGCACATTTTTGCTGCAAAAGTACAATATACGCCTAAGTACAGTTTAATTTTATGTTAATTAGTTATAAAAGCTCATGAATATTCAAATTATAATTTCAATAACTTTACGCGCTGCGCGCCGGCTAAAATCTGGTTTTCGCTGGTACATTGAAAAAAAAGTTGGCTTCATAGGCTAATACATGAACAGTGGGAGCAGTGTGCACTTTTGACCCGCCGGAAATGCCCCCATGGAAAGCCGGATGCAGAAGCGGAGTTGAGACCCCCTGTGCAGTATTGCTATGACTATGAGGAAGTTCACTTCGCTAAATTTCTGTGACCATCGTTTTCTCTCAGAGAGGTTTTTAGGTAGATTGTAGATTTGATTTTTTTCAATATATACTTTAAAAAACTTTTGAATTAAAATGTTAAAATAAGATGTTATGTTCAATAATATTTTTCAATGATTTTTATAATTTTCAAGAAAAAAAATATTAAACTGGTTATAAATTTATCATTTTACTTTACGATACAATAATATGTATTTGTGAGGTTGCTAACGTTTTATATTTCGCTGCTACTGCATGTCCGTACCGTGCGCATTGCTACATTATACAGTTCTCTCTAGCTCTCTCTCGATCTGACCGCCTAATTTAAGTATAGTAGACTCAGAGTCAGAGCTCGACGATGGATCAATTCAATTCAAGGTTTGATTTTAGTTATACATTTAGATTAACTTATTTGAAATGATGATGAAACAAATTTGGCAATCCAGTGTAATAAAATAGAGAGAGCTGTTACTAGTGTTAGCATGCATGTAACGTTAATTTGTTAATTTAGTTAAATAAAAACAAATTGTTCGGATGCTGGATGGACCGACGATGATCATGATCATGATGATTGTTGGATCAGATTCGGATGACCGGACACTTAACTTTTTTTTGTTTTTTGGTTTTTTTTTTGCCTTACCATAGTAATAATACCTGAAATTTTGTGTATATATTATATATTGCAGGGGCGGATCTAGGATTTAGTAAAAGAGGGGGCACAAAAATGAAAGTTTGTGAAAAGCTAGACCCGTATGTTTTTTGGTCTCGCCTGCTTCTTGAAAAGTCACTCAGTGGGGGGGGGGGGGGGGGGGGGGGGGGGTTGGGGGGGGGGGGGGGTTGGGGGGGGGGGGGAGGGAGGGACAAAAAAATATATATATATATATATAGGCCTATACCTATATAACATCGGATAGAATAACAGAATTTAATATGGCAAAAATAGTCAAATCTGACTGGTTGCCAGACAAAAAACAATCACCCCCCCCCCCCCCCCCACCCCACCCCCCCCCCCCCCCCCCCCATCATCGATATATTTTTTATAAATAATATCGGGCAAACCCACAAAATAGGGGCAGGTCGGCGTGCCATGTTTTACAGTGCGGAGATCGGCACAGGCAAAAATGAACACGTGTAACAGTTAGGCCTAACAAGTTCATAATCAAGTTCAAAACAACTTCCAAATTTTAAATCAAGTAATTGATGCTGTGATAATCATATTGTCCTCTTGACTTTCAGATTTGTAGTTGTTTGATGAAAATCATCGCGATTTTGGCCAGAAATGGAGTCAAACTCGCAAATGTTTCATCGCTGAATCTGGTACAAGATCGTCGCCGCCGCCGCCGCGCTGGGCTACATTTGCTTGCACACAAATGAATACAGCACGCGCAGACAGGCTATTCTCCGGGTTTGCCTAATAATATCGTCTAAGTTAGATCAAAATAGGTCTCTTAGGCCTAACATTAACAAAGTTAGGCCCTAACGTTAACCATAAATGATAATTGTATTTGCAACTTGTAACTTTTCACAAACTTGAGACAAGGTCAAACTCAAAGGCAAGCATGATGATGTTTTATTTTTTTTTAATTTCAAGAGAGAGAGAGAGGGGGTTCATATTTAGTCTTGCTTCTACTATTTGTAGACCAGAATCAAAGCACTTTTAATGAGAGGTAATAATACATCTCCACAGAGTATTATTGGATGCCCTTTGTTTTTTCACTCAGTGACTTTCAGTAATCACAATCATTAGTCTCATGTTGACTGTGATTGCCCTCAGATAAACTTGGCAAGGAACTGACTTGTGGCTGATCTACTTGAAGATCTAATAGAGCCTAATGTTAGAGGTCTACATAACTCAACAACTGTTGGAGGTGCTGGATGAAGCGGAAAGTCCTACTATAAAAGACTTTGATGAGACTTGAGAAATAAACAGGTAGGTCTAGACCTAACTAGTTGGACCTAGACTTAAAGGGCTATCCAACCTTGGTAATAAGTTGATTTGTGTGAAAGCAGAAAAATAAGAAAAACAGGATGGTGAAAGTTTGAAAAAAATCGGACAAGGAATAAGGAAGTTATGGATGTTTGAAAAAATGAGATCACTACATCTATGCGAATCTCAAATCGGCAATATGGTGAGTCGATTGTGACATACTTGTGGA